>JAMRYI010000765.1:0-75689 GCA_029231635.1 Ditylenchus weischeri | reverse complement strand
TTGACAAAATTTTGAGCATGTGACCCCGCAACTGAAAGCCTAGGATAGTGGCTACACATTGGTATGAATTTCTTAATTTAGCTTACAAAAATGGATCTATTGTAATGAAAACAATTTCGGGTACCCGATGCCGAAATTTTCATACCAATGTGTAGCCACTATCCCAAGTTTTGGTAAAAAAATCTCTAACCAACCAAGCCCCCTGCGCTCCCTTCGGGGGCGCAGGGGGCTTGGTTGCTTGGGTTTGAGATGCGCACACCCACATATACTCCGGTAGCGCCAAATTATCAAAAAGTGTAAATAAATGGTTTTTGAGGTTTTTAGATAAAAATTTTGCAAAAAAAGCCAAGGTATATTTTATTTTTTTTGCGTATACAGTCTTTTCGGTATGAGAAAAAAATTTCATGCAAAAATGGATTCTTTTAGAAAACTATGCGCAACAAACTCGTATTTACAAGAATTGATGACTTTTTTGTTGACAAAATTGTTTCTTAATCAAATGCAATCATTGCAATGCTCTTTGCATGTTTATGCTTCATCTTTTACTCTTGTCTTGTGCTGCTGCTGTTTTATGTGCATTGCTGCTGTATTATTTATGCATTGTCTAGTCGATGGCGGGTAGTAAGTGTGTGTTTGGGCCAATTTTATCACTTTTGGTTTTCTCTTTTCACTTTAAATTGGCAAACATCTATAATTAAAATACTTTCCTGGTCTGAGCAGCACTATCTTTTTAGCTAGAGTCTAAATCACAACTTCCGTCTTACTGACTGTAAGAAAAGCAATTTAATATTGGTAATCATTGGCCTTGAAGCCCCGTTCTAATTTAGGATTTTACTTACAAGGGACCCGCGCGAACTGTCAACTCACTCACGGCATTTCTGAAAGTTTTATAAAAAGAAAGAAAAATTTTGAGTACGAGACTAAAGAAATGTGTAAAAACGTGAAAATTTTGCCTTGGTCCCCCCTATGGTTTTTTTTAAATTTTTTAAAATTCCTTTGGTTTTCGAATAGGCTTATTTGAATAGGTTTAGGCTTGGGTTTTTTCTTGGATGTGCATTTCGCTTTCAGCACTTTATTTTTAGCAATATGGATGCAATGAAGCAAGAGATTATGGAGCAATTAGCGAACGGACTATCATCGGTGCGATGCGATCTAACTGTGGGTGACGTGTTAGTTATAATAGTTACAAGTTATAATGTGTTGTATAGTCTTTAGTCTCGTACTC
Organism: Ditylenchus weischeri; assembly: GCA_029231635.1. Lineage (NCBI taxonomy): Eukaryota > Metazoa > Nematoda > Chromadorea > Rhabditida > Anguinidae > Ditylenchus > Ditylenchus weischeri. The sequence continues at coordinate 74,464 of JAMRYI010000765.1, read as the reverse complement.
AAAATTGTTCTTTCTGTCCGGAAAATCCCTCGCGCCTACACTAAGCAAATCGACTATGAGCTACACGATAAAACTTTCAGAAATGCCGTGAGTGAGTTGACAGTTCGCGCGGGTCCCTTGTCAGCATTGACTGTTGATCAAGTAGAATTTAACTCATACCGGAAATGAGTGTGGACAGCTCAGATCTCGGATGGGACTTGTGCAAAAAATTATTTGCTCTAGTCTAGAAATGGGTCGTTTTGTTACCTTGGTCCCCCCTGTTGTTTTTTTTGTAATTTTTTAGGCTAGGCGGGGGTTGGCCAGGACGGATATGTTTAAGTCACTCCTAAAATATGCTGTCGTACCCTTGCCTAATCCTAAAAAGTCCCGAAAAAAATACAGGGAGCAAAGCAAAAAACAATCCAATTCTAGACTAGAGCCAAATTTCTTTTAGTAAGATTTGGTTGTACTCAGTTTATTTTTTTGTGTTAAATTTTTTCTTTTCAATAACATCTTGTACTCTTTTAGTAACCATTCTTTTTATTTGTCAGCCCATTTAAATGTAGTCAAGCAATAAATAAATACTCTAAAAACCTTTTTTAAACAAGTGAAATTGACAATTAATTTTATATCTATTTTAAAAATGGCAGTATGAAAAATTTAATGTGAGAATTTGGCCGACTTTTTTTTTAATTGGTCGCCTTTTTTTCTTGTTCATTTCTGCTTTTCAAATTTCAGCTTCAATTTGATGGTAATTTCGCTGTCAATGATAGCAAAAATGAAAGCCCAGAATCTTGGCTACGTATTGGTATAAAGAAATCGTAAACTTATAGGAAAAGTGGGAAAGTGTAATTAAAAACACCTAGGTGGCTATTTCGGCCTCTGCCTGCAAAAATGGTTTTTGTGTAAAGTAAAGGGGGTAGGGTGCGACTTGCTATCCAACCTCTTTTGGGTTGGGGAATCATTACCAGAGCAAGCCCCATGACTACCTATATTACCCGCAGCACTATAGACAAACACATGAGAAGACTTTATTGATAACTGGTTACATACAGGTACAAGACTGGGTAACGTTACAGTGCTGGGTAAATGATAGTCTGGGTACGTCCCTTCCCTATTCACCGGCGAAGTGGAGAGAGCGTGACTGGAGGCAGTATACGAAACCATGCGGGAGACGTTATCAGCACCTACAGTGACTCTTAGCTGGGAAGTCCACCCTCAATATAAAGATGACTACTGGGATGATATTCCTCTTCTGGGAAGTCATCATCATTATGAATGAACTTGAAGCGCTGCCAACAACCAGCTCCCTGGGCAACATTTTACTAGAAAGACTGGGATTTGAGCGCTAGGCCCTACTGGGCATTGTGCTTTAATGTAGGACTGGGAAATCGCTTCCGTATTGAACCTAAGTACTGGCAACGTTGGCATTAATTTAGATTATAGATCTTGAAGAGTTCCTGACCTCAAAGTCGTCAAGACTACTGATAGTTGATGATTTATGCTATCCCTTTGATAATAGAATTGTCCTTTACTCGAAGGAGCTTATAGTGAAAGTATTCTTTGATAGGAGCTCGTTGTTAGGCTATCAAACGGAATGAAGAAAACTAGAATAACTGGATTGCCTTTAGTTTTTAGGCATAAGCACTGGGTATAACCCTGGGTCGTAGTGTAATAGATAAACTCACTAACCTTATGAATTGAAGGGACAACAGAGAAGAAGGCAACATCAGAAACTTGATCCAGCTAAATTATTTTTAAAGTCCCAAAATCTCATTTACCTGCCCTTTCTATATGTCGTTGCGGGACAAATGTTAGTTTGAATTAACTATTTACTGGGTATATTGACTGGAAACACTTTCCTAATTTAAAAAAAGGCGCCAATTTAAAAGGCGCCAATTTAAAAAAAGGCGCCAATTTAAAAAAAGCGCCAATTTAAAAAAAGGCGCCAATTTAAAAAAAGGCGCCAATTTAAAAAAAAAGGCGCCAATTTAAAAAAAAAGGCGCCAATTTAAAAAAAAGCGCCAATTTAAAAAAAAAACGCCAATTTAAAAAAAAGGCGGCCAAATTTATTATGTGGTACAATTCTATTTGAGCCTTTTCAAAATTATGTGAAAAGACCAATAGGTGCTACTAGAGAATCCGTTCCCATTTCTTGCCTTAGTCCCCTGTTGATTTCTTTTTTTTTCTTTTTTTTCCTTGTTGATCGACAAAAAAATCAGCAGGGGGACCAAGGCATATTTGTTGAAAAAACAACAGGGGGGACCAAGGCAAAAAATGGGAACGGATTCTCCAGTAGTGCCGACCAATGTTTGGAAAACGCAGATGAAAAAGTACTGTCTAACACTAGATCTGAAAGATGATCCACAGCTGATTGCTAAGTATGAAGCCCACCACAAGGCAGTTTGGCCAGAAGTTCAGGAGAGTATCTACAAGTCAGGCATCTTCCACATGCACATCTACCGCTGCCACACTAGATTGGTCATGCTGCTCGAAACCAAAGATGACTTTAGTTTTGAGAAAAAGGCAGAAATGGATGCTGCTAATTCAAAAGTGCAAGAATGGGAGCAGTTAATGTGGAAATTTCAACAGCCTTTGAATAACGCTAAGCCTGGTCAGAAATGGGTCCTGATGGATCAGATATTTGAGGCGTGATTTGCGGGTGATGTACTGATGTGCAAACCAGAATGTTTTATCAGACTTTAGAAGGTCAGATAAATTAAAATTAATACATCGGATTGTTCAAAAAGTTCCCTCACATTTCCTTAATAAATTCAACAACAAATCCCCACAGTCAGACCTCGATTTAACGATACCTTTGAATCCATTTGTTTGGTTTCTAGTCAAATTGCTTAGTAGAGGCCCTCGATTTCATTCAACCTTCTCTATAAGCTACACCCTCGGGACCAATCCCAGCTTATAGGGATGTGTGCTTATACATGGGGTATATTGGGCTATATCTTGGGACCGGACCCACCTGTAGCTTATAGGGATGTGTGCTTATACATGGGGTATATTGGGCTATATCTTGGAACCGGACCCACCTGTAGCTTATAGGGATGTGTGCTTATACATGGGGTATATTGGGCTAATGAGCCAACAAAAATGAGAGAACGAAAAATCACAAACAACACCCTAATTTTAAGGGAATAAATTTCTAAGGAAAATCAAGATTTTCAGGGGGTGGGCTTCTATTAGCGGGTGGTCTTGTATATTCCACTGAGCCTCTAGGGTGGGCTTTTATTAGAGAAAATACGGTAATCAACATAGTAAGTAGTTAACCCAGTAAGATATGCGCGCACTTCGTGACCTAATCGTAATAAATCGTATGTAAAAGCAAGGATTCTGGTTTCGCCGGTCGTTTTCAATAAATAATTTTCCTATTTAAAAAACGAAACCTCGATATATTGGCCTCTAATTTAAAAAAAGAAGAGCATAGAATTGAGGTGGGGCTAGGGTTGTCCGATAATTATTCGATAAAACAGTGAAAATGACGGGACAATTGTCCACGTTTGCAATTGCCCTACCCTAGGTGGAACGCACTATATCTATTTTTGGGTGTAGCCTATTTTGCACTCAATTCTTGCTTTCCATAGCTCCACCAGATCGGTGTGTACTCACAATGCTCTTCCTTTTGCAGCAGAATCACTTCAAAGGCAAAATCAGTATCCTTGCGATATTTGGGACTAGGCTGGCGAATCACATTTGGCAAAAGACTTCGAAAATAGAGCTAAAAAAAGTGTCGGACCCTAGGCGGGAACGAATTTGAGGGGGTGTCGGATAAACGAGACTCGACTGTATTTTATTACAAACACTTTCGAATTATTTTCGAACTTTTAATTCGAAATAGTTCGAAATAATTCGAAAGTGTTTGTAATAAAACATATACGTTTTTGTGAACTAAACCAAGAAATTTTTTTGCCATTGGGTAGCCAACATTCTAGGCTTTCAAACGTGGGCTGACCTGCTCAAAATGTTAGAGAAATTTTTTTCATAAAAACAAGAAATAAGGCGAGATTTTTTGTGAAAAATCGAGTTAACTGTGTAACAACCCTATACATTTATTTTACAGGCAAAAATTAGAAAATTTAAATTATTTATTTGTCAAATGTTTTACAACTGTAAGAGATAAAATTTAAACTACCCGAGCAAGCCTAACTTAATTTCCATTTCCCTGACTTGTAGTTCCTTGAGCCTAGCTTCAGCTACCCTATTCCTTACGTCCGCTTCAGCAACCACTTTTTGAGTGCCTTCATCACCCAACTGACGTTCAGCCAACCTCACTTCAATGGATTTAAGCCTGAGTTGGGTTTCCAAAAGCCTTTTTTCCAACTGAAGCTTTTCACACTCCATCTTAATTTTCTGCGTTTCTGCGTTGTAGCGCTCTAACTTAGCAGTCTCACAGTTAGTTGATGTCAGGAAATTTGGTTCTGGAGCAGCATTTTGCAAACCGTTCAGCAATTGGTAGCCATTTTCTGGTAGCTGAAAAACTTGGTAGCTGGAAAACAATTCAAATTGAATGAAATTGTCGGCGCTAGTATAGAATACACTTCAAGAGGCGATAAAATTAGACCTGGGCTAAATTCTTCTGGCCCGGATCTTTACTTTTTTATTTGAACCTACCTACAGTTAATCCGGCTGAATTTTAAAATTTAAACCCCTAAATTTTTATCTGTTTTTAGCATTTTTCCAAGTTTTCCAATGTGCTGGATAGCATGTGTAAATCCATTTCTGGGATCTGCCACAAAAATTTCAATTTTTGGATGCCTTGGTCCCCCAAGCTGATGGAAGATTTGGAATCTAAGCTATTTGGAATCTAAAAATCAGCTTGGGGACCAAGGCAAATTGAAATTTTTCTGGTCGATCCCAGGAATGGCCATACGCATGCTTTTATAGAGCGCTTACAATGGAAGTGTGAGGTACCGATATTGGTAGTTCGCTTCGGTTTTGAAAAGTATAGAATTTAATTTTTAAATGAATAAACAAAATGTTATATGCCGCTTGGTAGTGAATTCCATCCCACGTTATTATCACAACATTTTCAGGTAAAAACAATGAAACGAATCAATCAATAATGTATTCTCCTTCACTGTTCATGACTTCTTCCCCAACTTTCTGAAAGTTTGAAAATTTCGCATTTGAAGAAGTCGAAGGTGAAGAACTCATTGAGATCGGAACAAATGAAAATCGGATGGAGCAACATTCTCCAGATCTGGATCCAAAGTCATGAACAGTGAAGGAGAATACATTATCGATTGATTTGTTTCATTGTTTTTACCTGAAAATTGTTGTGATAAATAAAGTGCGATGTATCATTCGAAAGAGGAGAAACAGAGCTACCAAACGGCATATAACATTTTGTTTATTCATTTTAAAAATTAAAATCTGTATACCTTTTAAAAAAACCGAGCGAACTTATGCGACAACCCAATAGAGATGATGAGCATGCGGTTGTCGCAACCGCAATAACCGCGCAACCGCACCAAATTTCAGTCATTTCGTCGCAACCGCACAACCGCATATCTAATTTTGAAAAAACTGCGCAACCGCAAGGCGAAAATTTTGCAGCCGCACATTTTTTCAACTTGAAATTTTCAAGCTTTCTTTTATCCCTTTTATAATTTTGATCCGTAATTTTACAGGGTGTCTGAAAATAACGTATACGATTGATTTTATGCGATTTTTTGTTGCTGTTTTGTTATTTTACGGTTTTTTAGCAGTAAAAATGAAAGAATTACGAGCTGCGATACTTAGAATGCATTCTTTGGAGATTCTATGGGAAAATCGCCACAGACTTGAGAATTCCCAAAGCCACAGTCCAAAAAGCAATTGAGCGTGGAACGGTAGAGGACCGACCGGGACGAGGCGAAAGAAGACTGCAAGAAGTAAGAAGAATATTCAGCGTGCCAAAGCAATGATCAAGCGAAATCCGACGACCAAGAAAAACTCTGTGCGAAAGTTGGCCAATAAACTTGGAGTGAACCGTGACGCCGCACACAAGATTTTAAGAGAAGATTTGAGTTTGAAGCCGTTCAAGTACCAGAAGCGCCAAAACTGAACGCAAATGCTAAGAAGAAGCGCCTCGAAAGTTGCAGAGCTCTGTTGAAACGCTTTTCGTGTTCTGATTTGCTGTGTTCTGAAATCATTTTGATAAATAAAATCAATCGTATACGTTATTTTCTGACACCCTGTACTTATTTACATTGACACCAGCCAACGTTTTAGATGTCTCTGCTTTGGTTGATGAAACTCGACGATGTCGCAGGTGGAGGCTCATTCTTTACGAAGCTATCGACAACTGAAGTTAGATGCAATGCGTATGACTGGACAAAGACTGTTTTTGATTACAGGCGGACAAATCTCACTCCAGCTAATGCGGAAATTCTCATTTTTTGAATAGAAACCTTCCATCGATCAATTTTGTGTACTAATATTGTCACTGTTTGTCAATTAAAGTTGTTTTTCGTCTCTTGAAAGTCATTTATTAGATAGATTTCAATGACTTCTTTGAATGTTTTAGAGATAAACAATCGCACAACCGCGCGGTTAACCGCACTTAAATTTTATAAATAATCGCATTTGATTTTCCCCAAAAAGTCGCAACCGCATAACCGCCTTTTGGGAAATCATCATCTCTACAACCCAATAAAATGGTGTCTAGATCTCGCGTTTTTCATTGAAAAATGCCAAATCTGATATAGATGACCTATACCTAAAACCAAAAGGTATTAGGTTGTCTAATACTTTTAAAGGTTCGCACCGCTCAAAAGTTCGCACCGCGTTGCCTTGGTCCCCCCTGTTGAAAATTTTGTACAGTTTTAAAAAGTTGTCTGTGTTTATTTTGCAATGTTTTTCAGTTTTTCGTTTATTTTTTCGCTCAGCTCATATTGTTTATTGTTTTTAGATGGATAGAAATCATATTCGCCACGTTATGTTGTTTTTGTTTGATTCTGGGCTGAATGGAACGGCCAGCCGGATTTTATGTCAAGGGAATCAGTCGTCTTCAAGAACGCTGGGAGAAAGTTGTGGAATTTGATGGAGATTATTATGTTGATTAATTGTTATGCTTTGTTTTAAATAAAATTTGAAACTTTGCTTTATTTGAACGTTTGACTGTGAAGCGGTGCGAACTTTTGAGACAACCTAATAGATATAGGTCATCTATATCAGATGTGGCATTTTTCAATGAAAAACGCGAGATCTAGTCACCGTTTTATCTCGACCTAGCACCTCCATTGTAAGCGCGCCATTAGTATTCAGCGCATCAGAAAACATCGGAAAATGCTAAAATAAATAAAAATTTTAAAGTTTTTATTTTACAGTTCAGGCGATTTCCGTAAAAGATTTCGCTTTTGATTGTAAAATGTGGCTTACCAAACGACTTTGACTAGAGCAGCTTTCCTCAGTCAAAGCTAACAATTGTTCGTAGGTTGAGTGGTGAAAATTATTGACCTCATTCTGTGGGAGGCCGTACCTTTCCAAAGCTTCAGGGTGCTTTTTAATCAAATGACGTTTGGCATTCCATGGACTCAGGTTTCTCATTTCCTTGTGACACTCCATACACCTGTCATTCGGGAAATATTGTAGGTATTTCCAGACTGAAACAAATCAGTTTCTATATAGATTTTAAATATAAAATCATTACTTTCGCTTTTACGTTTAGGCTGAGTAGCACCGGAACAGCCTTCGTGGTTATTCTTCGCCATTTCTGAAAAAAATAATTAGACGGGCTTATTAGCATTCTTTTTTATACACCTTAAAGGTGGCGATCGTAAGCGTATTCGAAATAATGACTACTTTTAGTCACAGGCGTACTGAGGATTTTCTGACGGGGGTCGGGGGGCTAAATAGGCTAAAAATCATGACGGGGAGGGAGGTTGTTGGCTAAGGCAAAAAAAGGCTGAAAAGGCTAAAAAAATCCTGACGGGGGGAGGTTGTTGGCTAAGGCAAAAAGGCTGAAAAAGGCTAAAAATCCTGTCGGGGGTTGGGGAGGGTGGGCTAAAGCCCCGCTAGATCCCCCTGGGTATGCCTATGCTTTTAATCATATCTCACAAGGGAACCATAAAATGTAAACCCCTTAAATTTTCATTCATACTCGAGATTTTTTGGCAAAAAAGCGGTATTTTTTCTCAAAAAACAGAAGCAGAAAAACAAAAGTGAAAAAAACACAGAAAAATAGGACCCGGCTGCAGCCCTAATATATATATCCACATTGAAATTATACGTTGTCAGGCTCCCTGCAATGATGAACATTGGAATATCAATTGACAATCACCAGTTTCTGCCTACTTGAGTGACAATTTAACTGGTCCTCTGCTCAGGCAAGGGTAGGCCAGCATATGTAGGACGGACTCAAACATATCTTAGACTCAGGTTTGAGTCCTAACATATGCTGGCCTACACATGCCTAAGTTTTAAGCCTAAAAATCACAAAAAAAACAACAGGGAGGAACCAAGACAAAAAATATCCCGGGTTGCAGTTTACAATCCCCCCACGGGGAAGGGTCAGGTGGAGGAGATAACTTCATATTCGTGTTTCTCGACCCCGATTTCATGAGAAATCCGGCTGTTTTTTTAGTTTGTGCGTCTCTATCAGCAATTTTAAACTGATAAAATGCCAATAAAAGGGCACAAACTGAAGGGGCACAAATTGAAATGGCACAATTTACTCCTTCCCGAAAAAACCATGATACCCCCCCCCCTCCCTCTGGTTTGAAAACATTTTTTTTTCTCAGAACCAAAAAAACAGCCGGCTTTCTCATGAAATCGGGGTCGAGAAACACGAATATGAAGTTATCTCCTCCACCTGACCCTTCCCCGTGGGGGGGGGATTGTAAACTCAAGCCATATCCCGCTTTTCATATAGGACCATTTAATCTTTAGGTCAAAAATTTTCGTCCTTCCGAAGATAGTTTAAAGAGCCAAAATTTTTGTCCATTTTATTAGCATTTATTTTCCATTGTGAGGTTTTTAAATATGAAATTTTTGCTAGTCTGAACAAATATGGAAGCCCTTTAACTTCAAAATGCGTCCATCTAAAAATTCTTACCGGATTCGTTGTTTGAGCGTCCATTATTTAGTGGCGCTAATCCAAGCACTTCAGGGTGTTTGCGTCTTAGATGGCGGCACCAATTAGCTGCTGAGATTTGTCTATCCTTGCAAAACTGACAATCACCGTTTGCGGATCTCTTAGGAGCTACTGCTCTAGGAGTAGCATTAGATGTGCTGGCTGAAATACTGCAAGTATAATACAAAAGAGAAGATGTCTCACAACCTTTGAACTCCATGTCTCCGTTACTAAAGACGCTACTATAACTGGCTGCTAAGTTGTTACTGGCAAGTGTAGCGAATTCGTTTTGATCATAGCCATGTTCCATCTGTCTTTAAAATTTGGGTAACATACCGTATTTACGGTAAAGGGACGATTGGCCGATTTTACGCATATGCGTAAAATCGGTCAATATTGGCCTGATTTACGCACATGTAGTAAAAAAGTACCTTTGCTGTCTAAATTTGTTTCCCAACTTCATTTGTGCTATACGTATATAATAGGCATATCTCACAAGTAACGACAGTGAACAACTGTGCACAAATTAAGTTAAAAATTACTTGGAACAGCAATGGTACCGAATTTTACTACATGTGTGTAAAATCGGCCAGACGTTTGGCCGATTTTACGCACATGTAGTAAAAAAAGTACCTTTGCTGTCTAAATTTGTTTCCCAACTTCATTTGTGCTATACGTATATAATAGGGGCATATCTCACAAGTAACGACAGTGAACAACTGTGCACAAATTAAGTTAAAAATTACTTGGAACAGCAATGGTACCGAATTTTACTACATGTGTGTAAAATCGGCCAGACGTTTGGCCGATTTTACGCACATGTAGTAAAAAAAGTACCTTTGCTGTCTAAATTTGTTTCCCAACTTCATTTGTGCTATACGTATATAATAGGGCATATCTCACAAGTAACGACAGTGAACAACTGTGCACAAATTAAGTTAAAAATTACTTGGAACAGCAATGGTACCGAATTTTACTACATGTGTGTAAAATCGGCCAGACGTTTGGCCGATTTACGCACATGTAAAAAAGTACCTTTGCTGTCTAAATTTGTTTCCCAACTTCATTTGTGCTATACGTATATAATAGGGGCATATCTCACAAGTAACGACAGTGAACAACTGTGCACAAATTAAGTTAAAAATTACTTGGAACAGCAATGGTACCGAATTTTACTACATGTGTGTAAAATCGGCCAGACGTTTGGCCGATTTTACGCATATGAGTAAAATCGGCCAATCGTCTACGCACCGTATTTACTTTTATTAATGTCCCCTCACTGATAAACGGCCCCCTTTATTCAAAATTTTCAAGTCTTAAAAGCTTGCCCCTGAGGGCCAATTTTTTAGAGAGGGTGGGCTCTCTCTCAAAGACTTTTTAGCAATTTATTTCAAAAATTAGTTCTTAATTTATTTTTTACGAATAAATTTCAAGACACACCTTTCATCATTTTTTCACCTCTGATAAATCTTTTTGATCTGCATTTAATATCGCAAGGATTCCGATCTTGCCGGTCATTTTTAAAAATATCTAAAATTTTGCCACTAAGATCTGCCTCTCGATAACCCGCCACCCTACTTTCAAAATAAGGTGGCGGGTTATCGAGAGGCGCGTCTCTAAGTGGCAAAAATTTTAACATTTTTTAAAATGATCGGCAAAATCAAAATCCTTGCAATATTTTGCATTAGACTGACGAATCATATTCGGCAAAAATTTTCAAAAATTGAGGTAAAAAAAGTGTCGCACCCTAGGCGGGAACTTACTTGAGGGGGTGGCGGGTTATCGAGAGTCGATTGTATTATATTTCAAACAACTAGAAGGAGACTAAATCAAATGTGGGATCGGATTTTTTAAGTTAAGTCAAACTGCTTTGCTGCCAATTGAGTGCTAAATTGCGAGCAAACCATAGCAAAACAACGACAAAAAACATGAAAATAATTCAAAAGACACACAGAACAGTACTTGTTTTTTTTTTCAATTTGAACGAAAAATTTGGTTGAAAAATAATCGGACCCCCTTTGAGGAGAAAATAAACGGGCCGGGCCGTCTAATAGAGTAAATACGGTATCATTTTCAGAAGCCAACTCTTGTTTCTCTATTGAATAACATTTCGCCAGAGCAATTATCGTTGGATATTACGTTTAGATTGCAAATATATTTTTTGAATTATATTAAAACTAGATAAGATTACAGTCGAACCTCTCTATAAGACCACTCTGCTATAAGACCACCCTCGCTATAAGACCACTTAAAAAAATTTTGGTTGGCCACGTTGGCAAAGAAAACCCACAAAGTTTACCCTCGCTATAAGACCACCCCTGCTATAAGACCACTCAGGGCCGGTCCCCAGGGATGGTCTTATAGACAGTGTTTGGACTTTCAGGAAATGGTCGTACTCGTACTCCTACTTCGTACTGCTAAATTTCAGCCGTCGTACTTCGTACTCGTACCTCGTACAACAAAAATTTAAAGCTCGTATATCGTACTCGTACCTCGTACCAAAAAAAATTTTGCTCGTACTTCGTACTACAAACATTTGCTGCTCGTACTTCGTACTCGTACTTCGTACTACAAACATTTGCTGCTCGTACTTCGTACTCGTACTTCGTACTACAAACATTTGCTGCTCGTACTTTGTACTCGTACTTCGTACTACAAACATTTGCTGCTCGTACTTCGTACTCGTACTTCGTACTACAAACATTTGCTGCTCGTACTTCGTACTCGTACTTCGTACTACAAACATTTGCTGCTCGTACTTCGTACTCGTACTTCGTACTACAAACATTTGCTGCTCGTACTTCGTACTCGTACTTCGTACTACAAACATTTGCTGCTCGTACTTCGTACTCGTACTTCGTACTACAAACATTTGCTGCTCGTACTTCGTACTCGTACTTCGTACTACAAACATTTGCTGCTCGTACTTCGTACTCGTACTTCGTACTACAAACATTTGCTGCTCGTACTTCGTACTCGTACTTCGTACTACAAACATTTGCTGCTCGTACTGTACTCGTACTCGTACTACAAACATTTGCTGCTCGTACTTCGTACTCGTACTTCGTACTACAAACATTTGCTGCTCGTACTTCGTACTCGTACTTCGTACTACAAACATTTGCTGCTCGTACTTCGTACTCGTACTTCGTACTACAAACATTTGCTGCTCGTACTTCGTACTCGTACTCGTACTACAAACATTTGCTGCTCGTACTTCGTACTCGTACTTCGTACTACAAACATTTGCTGCTCGTACTTCGTACTCGTACTTCGCTACAAACATTTGCTGCTCGTACTTCGTACTCGTACTTCGTACTACAAACATTTGCTGCTCGTACTTCGTACTCGTACTTCGTACTACAAACATTTGCTGCTCGTACTTGTACTCGTACTTCGTACTACAAACATTTGCTGCTCGTACTTGCACTCGTACTCGTACTACAAACATTTGCTGCTCGTACTTCGTACTCGTACTTCGTACTACAAACATTTGCTGCTCGTACTTCGTACTCGTACTTCGTACTACAAACATTTGCTGCTCGTACTTCGTACTCGTACTTCGTACTACAAACATTTGCTGCTCGTACTTCGTACTCACTACTACAAACATTTGCTGCTCGTACTTCGTACTCGTACTTCGTACTACAAACATTTGCTGCTCGTACTTCGTACTCGTACTTCGTACTACAAACATTTGCTGCTCGTACTTCGTACTCGTACTTCGTACTACAAACATTTGCTGCTCGTACTGTACTCGTACGTACTACAAACATTTGCTGCGTACTTCGTACCCGTACTTCGTACTACAAACATTTGCTGCTCGTACTTCGTACTCGTACTTCGTACTACAAACATTTGCTGCTCGTACTTCGTACTCGTACTTCGTACTACAAACATTTGCTGCTCGTACTTCGTACTCGTACTTCGTACTACAAACATTTGCCGCTCGTATTCGTACTCGTACTTCGTACTACAAACATTTGCTGCTCGTACTTCGTACTCGTACTTCGTACTACAAACATTTGCTGCTCGTACTTCGTACTCGTACTTCGTACTACAAACATTTGCTGCTCGTACTTCGTACCCGTACTTCGTACTACAACATTTGCTGCTCGTACTTCGTACTCGTACTTCGTACTACAAACATTTGCTGCTGTACTGTGTACTTACGTACAAACATTTGCTGCTCGTACTTCGTACTCGTATACTACAAACATTTGCTGCTCGTACTTCGTACTCGTACTTCGTACTACAAACATTTGCTGCTCGTACTTCGTACTCGTACTCGTACTACAAACATTTGCTGCTCGTACTTCGTACTGCGTACACTCGTACTACAAACATTTGCTGCTCGTACTTCGTACTCGTACTTCGTACTACAAACATTTGCTGCTCGTACTTCGTACTCGTACTACAAAAATAATGACTCTCACTTCTTACTTCTTTTCATAGCCTTAAAATTTCAGTAGTTTTTAGTTCTACTTCATTTTTGCTCGTTATTTTGAAAATTTATGAATTTTAAAAGAAAAATATTAGTTATTAAGTACTTATTATTCTCATAGCATTATTTATTATTGTGTTTAAAAAAGAACGCATGAGTTATTTGAAAATCAGTTCAAAAAAATTATTTTTCAATGTATTTTTTATTAAAAGACATTAAGATCCGGCTTTTAAGTCGTGAAGCGCCAGTATTTGCTTTGTGATTCGCACTGTGGAGGGTCATTTGGCTGAACATTCTCTCAACGGGTGATGTAGTCATTGGCATAAGCATAGTGGTAGACGAGACGATGGATCTGTTCGTAGGAAATGAAAAAGATAGGGCCAGAGAAGACAATATCTGAGAGAACTCGCGACGGACTTTGAAAACAAAGACCTCTTGTAGTCTATCAAAACCTCGTTTTTTGCTATTTTTCAACAATATATAATTTTTTGATAATTTCAAAATAAACATTTCACAAAACGGAATTTCACTAAGTGAAAAATTGTCAGTTAATCTATTAACACTTGTATTTTGACGCTGTTCGTACTCGTACCTCGTACATCCAAATTTCTTCTCGTACTTCGTACTCGTACTCGTAGTACGAGTACGAGTACGTGTACGAGTACGAGTACGAAGTATGAGTACGAGGTCCAAACACTGCTTATAGAGAGGTTCGACTGTATAGCCATAGATATAAAAGACGAAAAGACCGATATAACGAACACTTATTTTCAAAAAAGGTGAAAATAAGCGTTCTTTATATCGAGACCCGCGGGTGTTTTCGGCAAAACTGTTGTTATGTACAAAAGCGATCGGTAAAATCTAAATCCTTGCGATATTTCGGACTAGACTGATCGCAGACAACTGGCAAAAAGCTTCAAAAATCGAGCTAAAAAAACTGTCGGACCCGAGGTAGGAACGAACTTTTTGGGGCTTCGTTGTATCGAGACTTTTTTTGGTACAATAATTTTTTCGGTAAAGGGACGTTTCCGGTTTTTTTTTTCATTTGAAAAAAAAACCAGAACGGCAAAAAGTGATTTTTGTGAAAAAAATTGCCTTGGTCCCCCCTGTTGTTTTGAAACCTTGCTTATTGGCGTTTTCAAAACAAGAGAGGGGACCAAGGCAATTTTTCTTCAAAAAAATCACTTTTTGCCGTTCCGGTTTTTTTCAAATGAAAAAAAAACCGGAAACGTTAACGCGCAATTTTTTCTAGCGCAGAAACCTTATTCAGAAGCTCCTTTAGCTAAAACTACAAGGTGACTAAGAACCTTCTAATATTGAGATATTATGCACGAGATGTTATACATAATGTTACAGTCGACTCTCGTTATAACGACGCTCGATATAACGACCCGCTCGATATAACGACCCACTCGACAAGTCCCTACTGCTAAAAAACACTCGTTATAACGGGTACCCGGAAATTAAACTTTCAAACAGGCGCGCTTTTCCAAAACCTTTACTGTGCACCTTTACAGCTCGAGAGGCCACCGAAGCTTTGAGAATTGTTCAGCGCTATGTGGAGACCAACACCGCTAATCCCGAGGTGCAACAGATGTGCGACAAACTGGAAGATTTCTTGGCCGCCGACCGTCTGAAGAAGCTCAAACAGAAGAATATCCTTGATTACTTTCTCCCAAGTGCTCAGTTATGGATTTTTTGTTGAATTTGTTTTACGTTGGATAAAACATGGTTGCTGATTGAGAAGATCTCTCTGATAAACTCTCGTTATAACGACCACTACCTGTTTTGATGAAAGATGAAGCTTGATATAACGACTCTCGATGTAACGACTCTCGTTATAACGACCCATTTTTAGCCGGCCCCTTGCGGGTCGTTATAACGAGAGTCGACTGTATACACATCAAACTTTTTCTAGATGCTGCATAAATTTGAGCGAGCACCACCCATATTTTGCTTAAATTCCAGGTGGTTAAGAAACAGTAAGGTTGATGTTTTTGTCCAAATAAAAAAGTCGAAATTCAAATTAAATTCTAAAGATTTATAAAATGTGGAATTGGTCAATTTTTACTAGTCGGCAAAATTGCTACTAATTGTTTTGGCTAATTGGCCATTCGATAACCCTGCTAGAAACCAGCTTTTGGTATCACTCAAATTGTAAACAATTTTTTATCTCTTCAAAAAATATTATCCTTTATTGACCAGGAACATAAATACGATTAAAACTATTGAACGAAATTCTGAGAATTGTCACAAAACAGTTGGAGAACGAGGTGAAATTTTGCTGGGCTTTTCTGTAGCTAGACCATCTGGCCACCAAACTCTTTTATTCGGTGCTCTTGTAATAGCATTTATTTAATTTCTTGATAGCTGCATTGTCGAAGATCTGCCACTCTTGCTCACCAATGACAGAAGCCAATCTTTGCTTACAAATTGTAGGATTTCATTTTTAATCTTGCGATTGAGCGTCAAATAGACAATTGAAGAAGAACCTGAATTATATTTGAGCCTTTGACTTTATTCAAGTAAAAAAGTACATAACCAATGCGTTTTTTGCGATATTTACCGTATTTCTTCTAATAAACGGGCAGTCTCCAATAGTCGAGCACCCTAGAAGGTGATTGGAAAATAAACGGCCAGTCTCCAATAAACGGGCACCCTAGAAGGTGATTGGAAAATAAACGGCCATTCTCCAATAGTCGGGCAGTCTCTAATAAGCTCTTTACTTAAGTTTAGGCTTAGCCCTTAGGCTTAGGGTAGGCCAGCCTATGGAAGTTGTGACTAATGAGTGTTTTACGCACTTTTTCCGGGGTCTGAAACATATATTTGGGTGCTGTTTACTTGAGTTTAGGCTTAGCCCTTAGGCTTAGGGGTAGGCCAGCGTATGGAAGTTGTGACTAATGAGTGTTTACGCACTTTTTCCGGGGTCTGAAACATATATTTGGGTGCTGTTTACTTGAGTTTAGGCTTAGCCCTTAGGCTTAGGGTAGGCCAGCGTATGGAAGTTGTGACTAATGAGTGTTTTACGCACTTTTTCCGGGGTCTGAAACATATATTTGGGTGCTGTTTACTTGAGTTTAGGCTTAGCCCTTAGGCTTAGGGTAGGCCAGTGTATGGAAGTTGTGACTAATGAGTGTTTTACGCACTTTTTCCGGGGTCTGAAAAATATATTTGGGTGCTCTTTACTTAAGTTTTAGAAGGCATAAGTTTTGGATGGGGGGGGTATTCTATACTAGGGTCGGATTTTTATATACTCTGCACTTCAAAGCGTGTTTGCAGGTGAAAAATAGCTGTTTTACTGTTTCTCAGAGTTTCATAACTGTACAATTGACCGACTTTCGGTCAACTGCACAGTCAATTTCACAACCCTAGTTTAACCTACCTTTTGTGACCACACTTAGAAATATGGTACTTATTAAATGAATGAAGGAAGGATATTCAACCACTTGCATAATTGCAAAAGACAGAGGTCCTAATACACTAACGCAGTTGATAATTAGCACTTGTACAAATGTCTTAACGCAAGATAAAAAAAGTTCTATATGTCTAATACTTATAAAAAATATTTTGACTTACATTAAAGTCTTTATGTTTTTTCAGGTCCTGAGCACGGTACACATAATATATAGCCACTCCACCATAAGTTAAAAATAAAGTCGCTGCGTAGATAAGCGAGAGCAAAATCAACATACTGTTTAAATACTAAATATAATTTTTAGTTCATTTGTTTAAGGCACTTCTACAACGACACTTTTGCAAAAAAAAACACTTTAAAATTGAATCCAAGCGATGATCTTATAGCGTGACTGTATACAATTTTAATCTACCAGTATGTATCATGAATCGTCGCGTTTTTTTTCAAATTTGTAGTCAGAATCGGTTTTTTTTTCGCATATTTCTTCATTTCTTTCATAGAAAATCATTTCCAAATAACAGTGAAATCTTTATTCAAGGCAACGCATAACATATTTCATAACTGCAACTATCATTCATCAAAATAATTTCCTTCGGCCTCAACAATTTTCTCCCATCTTTCCTGCAGCTTTGAAATCCCTTTAACAAAAAATCCGGCTGGTCTTGAGCGTACAAGGCGTCGAGGCATCTAAAACATGCTTAATTTGAACAAAAGTCACATTTCAATGAAAAATGAAGAATTTCATGAAGAAATATGCGAAAAAGAAAAAAATCGATTCTGACTAAAAATTTGAAAAAAAACGCGAAGAGTTATGACACATACTGGTAGTGTTATGAGATTTTTTGATAGTTGTGACGCAATCTGATATACCGTATTTCTTCTAATTGCCGCACATGTGCGCTTATTTTTCAATCACCCGAAAATCGGAAATTTTCAAATTCGATCTAGAGATTTTCGGGTGCTCAACCAGGATCTGAAAAGTGGAATCGGTAGAGCTCGTGGGAGTTAAGAAAATGCATCAAACAGCTTAGCAAAATGTTCACTCTGCTCCGAGATATAAGTCTTTAAAGTTAGGGGTGTGCGGTAATTAGAGACTGTGCGGCAATTAGAAGAAATACGGTACCTTATTTCCTCCAATAAAAGCCCTCCCGAAAATCCGGAATTACCTTTATATATTTTTGCGTTTTTGACTTAATTTTGGATATCGACACCTAGACATATCACATACCAAAATGGAGCTGAGTATGTGAGCTACATTTTGGTATATAATATGCTTGAGAGTTAATATTTAAATAAAGTCAAAAATGCAAAAATAAATAAAAGCGATTCTGGATTTTGGGGAGCGCTTTTATTAGAGGAAATACGGTAAATGTTTTTTATTAGCTTTTCCACCTAGACGTGCCTTTTTCTACCATGTGACCGAAAAGTTCCCGGACAAAGTTTAAAGCCAATTTTTTTAGTAAAATAAGAACATAAATGCATTTTTTTGGTATCATCAGAAAGCCCTTGTTCTCCTCTCTTGAATAGTGTATCAACTGTCGTTTTACGTCAATAAATTCCATGCTTTAGAATGTCCGATCTGAGAGCAGGCATTGTGCGACTTCGGGAAGAAGGGAAGAAGCAAAGTGAGATCGCTCGTGATATGAATGTTCAGCCAGCAAACAGTTTCGTATGCATTAAGCGATTTCGTGAAACAGGCCGCAATGAAGACAGAGCAGCTGTTTCACGAAATCGCTTGATGGCATCCGAAACTGTTTGCTGGCTGAACATTCATATCACGAGCGATCTCACTTTGCTTCTTCCCTTCTTCCCAAAGTCGCACAATGCCTGCTCTCAGATCGGACATTCTAAAGCATGGAATTTATTGACATAAAACGACAAGCGATACACTATTCAAGAGAGGAGAACAAGGGCTTTCTGATGATACCAAAAAATGCATTTCTGTTCTTATTTTACTGAAAAAATTGGCTTTAAACTTTGTCCGGGAACTTTTCGGGCACATGGTAATACAGAAATTCTGCTGTTTGGAGTTTGACGTATAAAAAAATGTCATAAGTTTCACGACTTGATAATTTTATGGTTTTTTGCAAATAAGAACAGAAATGCAACTGTCAAATTCAATCTTACAAACCTTTTTTTCTGGATCTGGAAAATAGCTTTCATGCGGATTAAAAAAGAAAGTTGCTTTAATGCTATTAAACAATATTGGAGGCGTAAATGTAGCACAGAGTAATGAAATAATTACGACAACTAAAATCAGCCATCTAGTTTGTGCAATGCCAAATAAACGGCCTGCAGTTTTGCCCCAGACAATAGTAAGGCATCTATTGACAGCCAGTGACATACAGATAAACAGCTCGCCACACCAGAGCACTTAAAAAAGCATATACTGTCGAATCCTGCTGTAACGCCAGCCCTTGGTCGGTGGCGTTTTATTGGGGTGGGTTATAGGGAGATTCGACTGTAACTACTATCAGTTCTTTTCTAGAATAATCACAAAAAGTACCCAAACAGGCTTGAGTATAGAATCTCCTTGGATGGAGGAGATAACATCATATTCGTGTTTCTCGAGCCCGATTTGACGAGGAAGCCGCGTGTTTTTTGAATTCTGAGGAAAAAAATTCCGAACCACAGAGTGGGTATCATGGTTTTTAAGTCAAATTTCATAATTTAAATTGGCGCCTTTTTGACTTTTAAGAAGGAATAAGGGCTGTATAGGGAGGCGAAGGGAAGCAAATGGGGCCACTAATTACAGAGGGCCCACTAACAAGACGATGTTGAACATTGTTATAAATACGGGACTTACCGCATATAGAAACTCTGGTATCATGGGCGTAGCCAGGGGGGAGGCGAGGGGCTATAGCCGAGACTTGTCGTGGACCCTTGATTGAGTTGTACTTTTTTGCCTACACGACAGCCTTCAGTTTAATAGTTGCATCATAGTGCTTGCGTCGCTTTTGATTGACTGCTCGGCCTTCATCCTCATTCATTTAAACTCTTTGTATTCGTAATCGCTTATCTAAAAAAATAAATTAATGAAAGAAGCAAGAAAAATAAAAAGCGTTCGAAAGTAAAAGGAAGCAACCAAAAAAGATGGAAATTTTTTTGACGACAATTTAAAATCATTTTTTTTTGCTTGAGACAAATAATATTTGATCAAAAAATTTGGTTGAAAAATAGACGCCCATGGGCTTTTAATAGAGAATATACGGTATGTGTGTGCGCATCCCAAACTCTCAAGCCCCCTGCGTCCCCGAAGGGGGTAGCATGAAAAAGTCTGGATGCATGAAAACACACGCATACCAGAGTTTCTATATGCGGTAGGCCCCGGTATTTAAAAAATGTTCAATATCTTCTTGTTAGTTGGCCCTCTTTTGGCCGTCTCTCTTCTTGCTTAAAACTTTTTGTAAGCTTTCGATGCATTTTAAGACTAGTATGTTTTGTCACTTTTTGGGAGGAGAAAAAATTAAGTATGTAAGAGCCCTATGTAAGAGCCTTTTCTTATAAATTTCACAGTGGTCAATCGGTCTCATTTCTCTTATTCCACTTACTGTCTGAATATACTCCAACACCATAGAATAGTTTAGGAGAAGAACAAAAAACTTCTCCATTCAATAACATTAGGCCAGAAAATAGCGCTGTTATAGTGAGAGCAAGCATATCTATAAGTATTAGACAGAGCATAAGTAAATAGCATGGTTGGCAACGATTTTTCTTTTTCAAAAGCACTATTAATGAAGGAATATAGAGCAACTGAAAAATATTAAACAATTTTTTGACTGCATAAAAAGTGCCCGGTTTTTTTCGGGTTTGTTTGGTGATATTTAACACTTTTAGAACTTAAAACTAGAATATGTTGTTGCCACAGATGTGGCACCATCGCTGGCGCCGAAGACCTGCGTAGAGTCCTTTAGGTACCATCCCGGGGGTTTGGGTACTATCCAGGTGGTTCATGTACCGTCCCGGGGGTTTGGGTACTATCCAGGTAGTTTGGATACTATCCAGGTGGTTCATGTACCATCCCGGGGTTTGGGTACTATCCAGGTGGTTCATGTACCATCCCGGGGGTTTGGGTACTATCCAGGTAGTTTGGATACTATCCAGGTGGTTCATGTACCATCCCGGGGGTTTGGGTACTATCCAGGTGGTTTGGATACTACCCAGATGGTTAAGACCAGTGATGTGCGCAGCTCAGCTCTTGGCTCCGCTCTTGGCTCGGAGCGCTCCTGCTCCGAGCCAAGAGCCAGAGCAGGAGCCAAAATTTTAGGAGCAGGAGCCAAGAGCCAGAGCAGGAGCCAAAATTTTTAGGGCAGGAGCCAAGAGCCAGAGCAGGAGCCAAAATTTTTAGGGCAGGAGCCAAGAGCAAGAGCAGAAGCCAAAATTTTCGAGGCAGGAGCCAAGAGCAAAAATTTCAAAGCTCAAAGTAAACACTTCGGAAAATACTGTAAAAAATTTTCAAAAATCATGCTATATATTACCTCTGCTCTTGGCTCCGAGCGCTCCTGCTCCGAGCCAAGAGCCAGAGCAGGAGCCAAAATTTTAGGAGCAAGAGCCAAGAGCCAGAGCTGGAGCCAAAATTTTAGGGGCAAGAGCCAAGAGTCAGAGCAGGAGCCAAATTTTTAGGGCAGGAGCCAAGAGCCAGAGCAGGAGCCAAAATTTTAGGGGCAAGAGCCAAGAGTCAGAGCAGGAGCCAAATTTTTTAGGGCAGGAGCCAAGAGCAAGAGCAGAAGCCAAAAATTTTGGGGTAGGAGCCAAGAGCCAGAGCAGGAGCCAAAATTTTCGGCAGCACATCACTGGTTAAGACCTGAGCTTTTTTTTGTTCAAATAAAAATAATAATGTTTGCTAACACTGAGATTTGAACCTGTGACCTAAATAATATGACTTGGTCTCGAAAGGAAAACGTTTTTGAAGTGTGAAAGGGCCATTGCCGTCTACGTCCACGGTTGTCCCTCGCCAATTCAAAAAAAATTCCTAGTCATTTAACTTATGTACGGATTTTTCAACTTGGTTTCTAACATAACTTCACCTTAAATTCTAGGCCTTGTTTTATTAGACACCAAGTTGAAAAATCCGTACAGAAGTTCAATTATTAGGCGACTTTTTTGAATTGGCGGGGGACAATTCAAAACAGGTGGCAATGGTCCTTTAACTGTATGTGGTGACGGACATACATACATCCATCCATATCCACTTTTAGATTTTTTATTTCATCTTACTTTTTGACACAATTTTCATTAGTTTTTGTAGGAAAATTAAAAAAATGGACCGTTTAGAAAAGCTTTCGAAAGAAAAATTTGAAAAACAGGCAACTTTTTCTTACCAAAACGGGTCATTTTTATTTTTTCTCTGTTTTTGTAAGACCTTTAAAAAACTAGGAGTTAGTAGATTTCAAAAATAAAAAAACATGGCACAGGATCCCGATCCTGTCGGAGACAATTTTAGATTAATTTTTCGGCTAAAAAAGTAATAACAAAATATCCTTACCTCAAAAACAAAGAAACAAAAAAATAAAATAACTGCAATTATAGGATGCCTTCTAGACTCATATGCAATAGTATTGTAGTCATAGAATGAGCAGTTATAGCCCTGTAGCCATTTTTGTCGTCTGCTTTCAAAAATTAGTGCATCCATATTGTATACTTAGAAATAAGTTGAAATATTTTAGTTTGAGTTTTTAGTTATTTAATGAACAATTTGCTTAATAGAGCGACCATTAATATGAAAAAAAGTAGAATTTGTAGTTAATTTATCAGTTGTGACACTAGTAAGGCTAGTTAAACTAACTACGAGTTTGTAAAATTCTGTTTAAATCTTTACTTAATAATTTCAAAATAATTATCGAAAAAACTTAATAATCTTGAAAAAAAATTATAAAAAAGATTAAAGCTTCAATTAAAGCTATTTAAAATCGTTGAAAGATTGCTAAATGTTGGGATGTTTTTTTTATTTAAAAGTTTTTAAAACCAAAATTGTGAATTTGAATAATTTTATTTCCGTATTACGTATTTCTTCTAATAAGCGGGCAGTCTCCAATAGTCGGGCAGTCTCCAATAGTCGGGCAGTCTCTAATAAACGGGCAGTCTCCAATAGTCGGGCAGTCTCTAATAAACGGGCACCCTCGGAGGTGATTGGAAAATAAACGGGCAGTCTCCAATAGTCGGGCAGTCTCTAATAAACGGGCAGTCTCCAATAGTCGGGCAGTCTCTAATAAACGGGCACCCTCGAGGTGATTGGAAAATAAACGGGCAGTCTCCAATAGTCGAGCAGTCTCTAATAAACGGGGACCCTCGGAGGTGATTGGAAAATAAACGGGCAGTCTCCAATAGTCGGGCAGTCTCTAATAAACGGGGACCCTCGGAGGTGATTGGAAAATAAACGGGCAGTCTCCAATAGTCGAGCAGTCTCTAATAAACGGGGACCTCGGAGGTGATTGGAAAATAAACGGGCAGTCTCCAATAGTCGGGCAGTCTCTAATAAACGGGCAGTCTCCAATAGTCGGGCAGTCTCTAATAAACGGGCAGTCTCCAATAGTCGGGCAGTCTCTAATAAACGGGGACCCTCGGAGGTGATTGGAAAATAAACGGGCAGTCTCAATAGTCGGGAAGTCTCTAATAAACGGGCAGTCTCCAATAGTCGGGCAGTCTCTAATAAACGGGCACCCTCGGAGGTGATTGGAAAATAAACGGGCAGTCTCCAATAGTCGGGCAGTCTCCAATAGTCGGGCAGTCTCTAATAAACGGGCAGTCTCTAATAAACGGGGACCCTCGGAGGTGATTGGAAAATAAACGGGCAGTCTCAATAGTCGGGCAGTCTCCAATAGTCGGGCAGTCTCTAATAAACGGGGACCCTCGGAGGTGATTGGAAAATAAACGGGCAGTCTCAATAGTCGGGCAGTCTCCAATAGTCGGGCAGTCTCTAATAAACAGGGACCCTCGGAGGTGATTGGAAAATAAACGGGCAGTCTCCAATAGTCGAGCAGTCTCTAATAAACGGGGACCCTCGGAGGTGATTGGAAAATAAACGGGCAGTCTCCAATAGTCGGGCAGTCTCTAATAAACGGGCAGTCTCCAATAGTCGGGCAGTCTCTAATAAACGGGCAGTCTCCAATAGTCGGGCAGTCTCTAATAAACAGGGACCCTCGGAGGTGATTGGAAAATAAACGGGCAGTCTCCAATAGTCGGGAAGTCTCTAATAAACGGCAGTCTCCAATAGTCGGGCAGTCTCTAATAAACGGGCACCCTCGGAGGTGATTGGAAAATAAACGGGCAGTCTCCAATAGTCGGGCAGTCTCTAATAAACGGGCACCCTTGAGGTGATTGGAAAATAAACGGGCAGTCTCCAATAGTCGTGCAGTCTCTAATAAACGGGGACCCTCGGAGGTGATTGGAAAATAAACGGGCAGTCTCCAATAGTCGGGAAGTCTCTAATAAACGGGCAGTCTCCAATAGTCGGGCAGTCTCTAATAAACGGGCACCCTCGGAGGTGATTGGAAAATAAACGGGCAGTCTCCAATAGTCGGGCAGTCTCTAATAAACGGGCACCCTTGGAGGTGATTGGAAAATAAACGGGCAGTCTCCAATAGTCGTGCAGTCTCTAATAAGCGGGCACTCTCGGAGGTGATTGGAAAATAAACGGGCATGCTCGCTTATTAGAAGAAATACGGTATCTCTAATAGACGCGCACGATCTTGATTCAAAATCGTGTTCTTGGCATTGTGTTTTTAGCCCATTTTTATAAATTGATCTCAGACAAATTACCGACCAATTGGTAGCCAGAGAGATGAGCTATAAGATGACTGGTAACTTGCCTGAGAGAAGTTTCAAAAAGTGGGTGAAAAACACAATGCCAAAAACACGATTTTGAATTAGGGGGGGTGGTTGTCCGTCTATTAGAGAAAATACGGTAATTAGTCCCAAAGGCCATCCTATGAATTCTAGTTTTTGGTTAAAGTACTATTTTTATACAGCCACAACGGTGATTTCCTAAACCTAACACATTTTGTTTATAAAAATATAGTTTGCATAAATATTAATTTAAAAAAATAAGAAATTTATTTTTTTATAACTATAGTTAAAAGAAAAAATGCTTAAAGTTGCAAATTTACTAGTATTTTTACAATTTAACTACCTTGTTTTGTACCATTAAACCTTTTATAAGCCTTATTAGTTCTGCTGAAAACATATTATCGCACCAAATATTAACTAGCTTTAAGGCTATTAGAAAGGTTTAAGTGATATTTTTGCCGTTTTGCGCCGTGTCTTATTTAATTTATTGTTTTTCAACAGGTATAAAAAAAGTTGACTCTAGCATAGAATACCCCCCTCATAAATTTTTTTATTTAAACACCAGTGAAAGTACCCAAATATACAAGATGGCCCATCTTTTTCACTAGTGGTTCCCCGGGACCGGGATCAACCTCGTCCCGGAAACCGGGACCGGGATCAACTTTAATTTAAAACCGGGACCGGGATCAGAAAAATGGCCGGGATTTCCCGGTTTCCGGGACCGGGACCAGGATCTAAATTTTTTTCAGAATAAATTCTTTATTAATTTTTAACACAAATATTACATATGATGATGCAAAAAAAGTTGTTTCTTGGCATGTTCGCCCGTTAATTTTGATCTTTTCGGTGTGTAAATGTTTCCTATTGTAGAAAATACACGTTCTGATTCCATTGAACCTGGGGGCGCACAAAGAAACTTCGGAGCTATAAATGCAGTTTTGCATATATAGTATTTATTCGCCAGTATTCAAGTGGATCCCTATCAGCTGCAATTGGCTTCTCTTTTAAATAAGCGCTAATTTCCTGGAAATAAACCCACAGAAAAATAAAAAATGAAACACATATAAATATAAAATTAATATTATAAGTGAAAATCCCGGAATCCCGCGATGGAGAACCCAAAACCGGGACCGGCACCGGGATCAACTTTAATTTAAAACCGGGATCGGATAAATGGCCGGGATTTCCCGGTTTCCGGGACCGGGACCGGGATCCCGGGGGAATCTCTATTTTTCACCCACATTTCTTTCGGCCCAACATTTGGAATAGACGAAATTTTTTCTTCATCGACCGCTTATTTGAAAGCCCTATGTTTGCCATTTTGTTTAAAAACAAGATTGTGCTATTATCGTTGACAATAGCCGATATATGGCAGTCTTCATAAGGACATTGATTTTGGTTGTTTTTTCACAAATTTCAAATTGACATTTTAATTCATAACATATAAATAAAAAACACAGCAACAGAATGACGAATACTCAATAGACATTTGCGAAAAATTTGCTTCACGCTTCTGACAGTGATAGATCGACTGAGATGATGTTTATAAGCTTGATCGGTCGACCATCTTCTGAGGCGATTCTTAAGAGCGATTTGAATTCTTCTGGTAAGTTCAGCCAAATCGTTGATCAGAGCTCGGTACTCTTGACTTTTCATACTTTCCAAAAAAAGGCACGGAGTCAGGTCGGGACAGTAAGGCGTCCAACGAAGATTTAAAAAGCCACATCACACCCACCGATTTCGAAAGGTTCCTGTACATACGCTGGCCTAACCTGAGCCTAAAAATAAGCGTGCTGACAGCGACTTTTATAAGGAAAAAGTTATGGGAGGGGGTTATTCTATAATAACGCCAAGAAGTTTTGTAAATACAAAGTGTCCCAAATTCATCAGCGGTTTTTTTACCATAACTTTATTGTCTCTTCACATTTTAGTGAGATCTTTTTTGTGCTCGATAGAAATATAAAAAACAATTACCGTATTTCCTCTAATAGAAGGACATGTCCTTCTATTTTTCAACCCCCCTCAGAGGGTGTCCTTCTATTAAAGCATGTCCTTCAAATAGAGCATGTCCTTCTATTAGAGGAAATACGGTAAAATGGGGTCCACCCCGATTGATCCCCGCCGATTGATTTCCGTTCAATCAGAAAAATAGTGAATAAAATAGGGACACGTTCATTTCCTTTAAAGTTCATTTAGATTCATTTATTAAAAATATTAATTAAGAAATGATATAAAAATAAGTCATTACCTAAATTGTGTGTCAAACACGGTTTAAAATTGCCAAAGGAGTGATTTGCTGAATCAAATATCCAGTACCTTGGGAGACACTTTCCTAAATCTGTATCGATCTCCTATACCCAACTGTCTGGATTCATAGGTTGAAATGCTGAAAAAGAAGAAGGGTATTAATCCCTTATGCCGGACCACATTTTTGACAAATACTTTATGTTTAGGCAAGGTTAGGCCAGTGGCCAATCTTACTATTTGAAGATTGGGAAAATTTCCATGGAAAATTGGAAAATGGAAAATTCGTGTCTTACTAAACGAAAAATGGAAATGGAAAGTGGAAAATTTCCAGGCACTTGTTCGGTTGGGGGGGGGGCCTTTACAAATTTCACTTGTGGTCTAACGGCCACTTTTTTCGTAGCACAACTTCCTTATTTTTTATTACGGATTACAAATGCGAACTCGATATTTGATTTTCAGTTGTTATTGTTCAAAACAGAAATAAAAATTATTTGGTCAAAAATATCAAGGCCCCCCCCCAACCGAATAAGTACCAATTTCCATTCTTCTGTCCTACTAAAATATTTCCACTTTCCATTTTCCAGTTTCCATTTTCCATGAAAAATGGAAAGTTTCTAGTTTTCACGAAATCATAAATTTAACTCCAAAGACATGTGAAGACGACCGAATTACACTTAGAAGCCATTAGTTTATTTTTCTCAAATGTTTACAACGGAGAAAAAACAACACACATTTACCACTTATCAACAAATTCATTTTCTTCCATTCCAACAGGACCATCTTCTTCAGGGCATGCGAAAATTCTGAACTGCGGCAAGACTCCCAACTGCACCTCTTTCTCGTAGATAGATAGCTCCCGAGAGGTGATTTTTCAACTGAATCTTGCGAAGCTTTTCACCTTTGATTCCGTCATCCACTGTATACAGATCTCGCCTAAAACAAGTAACACATAGAATTATTTGCCAAACAGAATATTTTAATAACAAGAACTTACTGTGAAACACTAGAGAAGAGTTTTTTTTCTGCAACCTTGATGGAGGAGTTTCTTTCAATTGATTCCTAAGACAACTTTACGATACCAAACAAAAAAGTAACAGTAACTTACTGTGCCACAGATGAACAGGTGTCTGCATTTATTTGTTCTGGAGCTGGTGGTGCAACTTCCTCACTTTCAAGCACATTCATTCCTTTTACTTGGGGGCTTTCCGCGTCCACGATGGCCAAAAGCAACTTTTCGACCAAGACGTAAAATCACAAGAAGTATAAACCAATTCACCTCACTAAAGTTCACTCCACCCGTTCCTGTCTTCTTTGACTTGTCTAGCTTCTCCATTGTTCGAGTCCTACTTTGCGACCACATGTTGTCTCATAGTTTCTTGGCAGTTTTCTCTTGGAAGGCAGTGAATCGCTCAGCCACAAGCTTCTTTGAGATCGATCCCCACGTATCATCTTTCAACTGTTTCGTGACAGACTCGATGAATTTGCCGAACAAGATGTCTTTCTTCTCCTGGATCTTCTTGAAAAGAGCAAATTTGTTGCTTTCTTTGTTCTCTTTGAGCTCCTTTTCCTAAAAATTGTCGTAAAATGTAGGGTAGCAAAAGCGAAGGTGCAAAGTCAAAGCGCGAAGTTTTTGACCACCGAGAGCTTGCTAGTTTTGCCCAGAACATAGTATATACACCATGGTTGCCTACATAAAATTAGATACACGCAAAAGAAAACAATTTGAATTTAACAAGAAAAACACAGAACACTTTTTTATTCAATCAGAGCCTCTGCACCATGTCGGTTGCACAAAACGATTGAATAAACGATCATTACCAGCATTGCTATTTTTGCCCTCCTTGCTCTTCCACCTCATTTGATTCTTGCAGGAAGTTTGCATCATCATCTTCATACTCCAGATACACTCCAATAATGAAATTATGCAAATATCCACAAGCCACGATCACTTCTCCGCAGTAAGTCGGACTCTTGAGACGCAACCCGGATTTGAGGCACTGAAAGCGGTTATTCTGCAGACCAACAGCGCTTCGACGACACGGCGATTTTTTGAGTGACATCTCATCAACTAAGCACAGTTAACAAAGTGTAACATGAGAGGCTTATTAACATACTTGTGGAAGACATCATATTGTTGTGGAGCATGAGGTCGCATAGGAATCAACCAATCACTGGCGCCATAAATAGAATTGCCGAGAAGGACTACAACAAGAATAGGTCTCCATCCTCCATTGAACTGAATTGCCGTAGAGCTATTTTCGTAAACCCGAGCATCGTTTACCTACCCTGGCCATTTTTCTGAGAGGAAGTAAAAGCGAAGGTCCTGTGCCACAGCCATTGAATTGATTGAGCATTGTTCATGACGGTCGACAAACTGAGACTTAAGAATACAGACAGATAAACAGACAATAAAAACGTAAAGAAGAATTATACATCATGTTCATTGGGACAGTATGCAAGCTTGATTGAAGCTCCATCTACAGCTCCACACACAGTAGGCATACCTTGAAAAAAAGAATTGTTACTGTTTCTAACAATAAAGTCTGTGTGATACCTGGGTTTGCCAGTCGAAAGAAACATGATGCAATTTTTCTGCATTCTACCTCATTCACTGGCCACTTGATATGATCTGAAAGGTTCTTGTTGATTGCTGAAGTCACATGTCGAACAGCTTGGTTCACTGAATGCTTGGACTACCTAAATTGAACTAGCTGTCACTAATACCAAAAGAAATTTTGAGCATCAGCAACAATGTAGAAGAAGGAATTAGAAGCGTAGAATCGAAGTGCACAAAGCAATTATTCCTTGGCTGAAATCGTTTACCGGAAAGTAGAAGACTGCAATTGCTAACCAATGACACCAAGAAAGAATGTCTGCCTGTCGCTGAGTAAGACGAAAGCGCTCATAGAATTGCGTAGGATCAGTTACAAAAGCCCTTGGCCGAAAAACTTGCTTCTGCCGTCTCTGAATCCTCCCTTCTTTGAAGCTCTCATCGCTTGACGACATCTTCCTAAGATAAGCAACAGTATCAGACGGAATATACGCAGCACATAATAACCAGTTGCATGACAACGGGGTGTGTAGCTACCCCAGTATTGGTTTTGTGGTTAGTAATATCACTACCAGTATGTGTCATAATTCTTCACGTTTTTTTCAAATTTTTAGTCAGAATTGATTTTTTTCTTTTTCGCATATTTCTTCATGAAATTCTTCATTTTTCATTGAAATGTGACTTGTGTTCAAATTAAGCATGTTTTAGATGCCTCGAAGCCAAGGAATTAAGCATGTTTCAGATGCCTCGAGGCCAAGGAATTAAACCAAAAATCAGCAACCATTTAATGGTAGTGTAAAAGGGTTAACAGGAAAGATGGGAGAAAATTGTTGAGGCCGAAGGAAATTATTTTGATGAATGATAGTTGCTGTTATGAAATATGTTACGCGTTACCTTGAATAAAGATTTCACTGTTTTTTGCAAATTATTTTCTATGAAAGAAATGAAGAAATATGTGAAAAAGAAAAAAATCGATTCTGACTAAAAATTTGGAAAAAACGCGAAGAGTTATGACACATACTGGTATTTTCCAGAATCAAGCCGTTCTCAGCACATGATTTTAGGTAGAAAAGCATGGTTTTCTGTGTTAAGAAAAAAATTTCCAATTTTCCAAAAATTCGTAGACCGTAGCCTTATTCATCAATTTTCCACTTTTCGTTTTCCACTTTTCAAATAGTAAGACAGAAGCTGAAATTTTCCATTTCCACTTTCCATTTCCATTTTCCAATCTTCAAATAGTAAGATAGGCCCCAGCGCATGTTAGGACGGACTCAAACATAAGCTTTTTTCATAGGTTAGACTTAGGCTTAGACAGGTGAACTCTGGGTGAGGGTAGGAAAATTACCTGATTTAGATGAAGCTGAGTAGGCGGTGGTACCAGGGGGTAATATCCAAGTGATGGCATTTGGCTAGTGCTACCCAGGAGTTCAGGTAGTCAGGTGAAGGTACAAGGGTAGGCCTGCACGGGCTTTGACTTTATGCAGCTGAAGTTCCTTGAAATCACTCATTTGAAAGCAACAAAACAACAAAATGGGACAACCAAAAATAGCGTAAAAATGCACAACAAAAAAGATTTTTCAAGACTAAAGTTTCCTTCATGAGAGAGGAGGCTAACCCTAGTAAATTCACAAAATAGTCTTAAAAATGACAATTCTGCTTGTCCTGAAAAAAATTTTGTTCATACTCTTGTGATCATGATTCATTTTTTCATTTTCTCTTCCATTTTTTCGCATGCGTAACTTTTTTTGTCGAGGCACATCGATATAAAGCCACCCCTATATATGAAAGCGCCTATACTCATCGCAAGTATCAAAAAGGCCGTCTGTTTCCAATAACGTGGGTGTTCGGTGGAATATGTCGCGAAACAAACGATGTCTTTGTCGAGATTATCGAGAAAAGGTATCCCTACAATAACTTTATGGGTTTCTGTATGACACTTATAGTTTTAAGAGATGCTGAAACACTGGAAGAAGTTATCAGTCGTCGCATTCACCCTGGATCAAACATCATCACCGATCTGTGGAAAGGTACCTCAAGTATTTTGTTGCTAATGGTGCGTATGTTAGACTTTTTTTTTAGGCTACAACGGGCTACAGCGGAATCAACTAACACTGTCGCATTTGGCGGTCAGCCATAAGAATAATTTCGTGGATCCACATTCAGGAGGTTATTAACTATCCTTTTTTCATTTGACGTTCAATTAGCCCACATTTTAGCATACAAACACCGTGGAAAAAAATGTGGCGTTCCTCTAAGAAGTGAAACAAAATTCAAAGCGGACTGCACGTCATCATCTAGTAGCTTACTCGAAGAGTTCTGGTCGAAGAACATCGATATAAAACCATCCCTATAATGAAAGCTGAAGAATATCTACGAGTTGTACCAACCGAATTCGCCATTTAATATTGCTCGTTAAGATTTGGAATCGTGGAATGTGCTTTGATTAATAAGGAGGATTGAAAAAATTGCTGAAAAATAAAAATTTCATACCTTGTTGCGTTTGAAAACAATAGTTTTAAGAGATCCTGAAACACTGAAAGAAGTTTTTGTCGAGGCATATCGATATAAAGCCACCCATATATAAAGCCACCCTTAACCGATCCTCAATATGACCTTATACCGGAGGTATGACTGCAACGTAAAACCAGGTTAAACGCAAACTCGATTTAACGTTACTTTTTGATCGGTCCCCTGAAAACCGTCCGAAACTTGACATTTTTCAAACTTTTCAATCAAAAAGGAACACAAAAATAACTAGCTTTAATAGGAGACTGTAGTCATTTCCATAAACTACCCTTAAAATCGTAATACCGTAAGTATTCTAATAGAAACCCCGGGGTTACTATTTTTCAATCCTCTAAAAATCTTGAAATTGTCAATCAAAAATAACCCTAACTCTGAAATCTTAGTCAAAAAATAGGGGGTTACTATTAGAGACAGGGTTTCTATTAGAATAATTATGGTACTTGCAATTTTGCACCGGACTGTACCAGATTAGACCAAAACATGAAAATTGAGGTAAAAAAAAGGGGGGGTGTTACTACAGTCAGACCTGGGTTATCCGACACCCCAGTTAACCGACACCCTCTTATCCGACACCATGAGCCCGATTTGGTTGGCCTGGTAAACCTACACCCAAGTCATCCGACACCTCGTTTATCCGACACCATAAGAGGCGTCTTTGGGTGTCACACCTAAACAGGCAGACTGTATTAGAGAATTTACTGGTTGGGGGTGGTTACTATTATACAGGGTTCCGCATTATAAAGAGAATCGAATTTTGGCCATAACTTTTTATTTTCCACATTCGTCAATTTTTTTGGCTCGAAAGAGGAATGGATGAGAAATCGATTGATACCAAACTTTAGAAATCTTATTTGAACACCTAAACATCAACAGACAAAAATAACAACAATTTTCACTCATATTCCTGTTCAACGCTCTTTCCACCACACGACTTCCGCTATTGGGCACAAGACAATCCACACTGGTAATGGTGGAGCCACTTCACTCGCCACGTGTTACCAGCCGTGCTATCATGTCGTCGTGGCATTGTGGGTCCTTTCTTCTTCGATATGTTTTGCTTTCAGGTGTTCGAAATTTGATCTTCATGCAAGACGGTGCTCCTCCTCCTCACTGGTTTTTGGCTGTGCGCAACTGGCTGGACAGCGTTGAACAGGAATATGAGTGAAAAATTGTTGTTATTTTTGTCTGTTGATGTTTAGGTGTGTTCAAATAAAGATTTCTCTAAAAGTTTGGTATCAATCGATTTCTCATCCATTCCTCTTTCGAGTAAAAAAAAATTCGACTAAATGTTGAAAAATAAAAAAGTTATGGCCAAAATTCGATGGCTAGTTTATAATGCGCCACCCTGTATTACTACAGTCGGCGCTCTCTATAACGAACCCCCTCGGCAACGAACTCTCTCTATAACGAACCAATTTATTTGGTTTGGTTGGTTTTGCATTAAATTACCGTATTTCCTCTAATAGAGCCCCCCCCCTAACTTTGAGGACCTATATCTCAGCCCAGAGTCAATTTTTTGCAAAGCTGTTTTACGCGTTTTCTTAACTCCCACGAGCTCTACCGATTGCACTATTCAGATTTTAGTTGAGCGAATTTAGATCGAATTCCAAATTTTCCGATTTTCGGGCATCCAAAAAATAAAGCCCCCGGGGGCTCTATTAGAGGAAATACGGTAGGTATAATTGACGCTCTTTATAACGAACGCTCTCCATAATGAACTCTCCCTGTAACGAACAACTTAACCGTTGTCGATCTAATGAAGTAGCGCTCTCTATAACGAACTATCAAAAATTTTGAACGAAAAATAAAATTTTTATTATCTTATGAAAAATATGAAGCAAAAAAAAATAACGAACTTTTTCCGTCCAACTTACGTCTTCCAACATCCTATAACTATTACCAACATCCTTGATATTATTATTGTACCCAACATGCTTGATAAAGATTGTTACAGTCAAACCTGGGTTATCCGACACCCAAAGGGACCGCCCTTATGGTGTCGGATAAACGAGGTGTCGGTTAAACGAGGTGTCGGATGACTGGGGTGTAGGTTTACCAGGCCAACCAAATCGGGCTCATGGTGTCGGATAAAAGAGGGTGTCGGTTAACTGGGGTGTCGGTTAACTGGGATGTCGGATAACCCAGGTTTGACTGTAGTAGAAATTTTTAAAAGTTCACTAGGGGTTCGGTTTACAACCCCCTCTACGGAAGGGAATCAGTATGATTGCTGTATTTGTTGATTTCTTTGTATTTGTTTTCATTTTGATGAATAGAGTCGGACGGCACTATTCACCTTTAGGTACCCCCCAAATTTGCCTTGGTCCCCACTTTGGTTTTTTTTTCAAAATTTTTTCCCTTGGTCCCCCTTTTTTCAGGTATCCTACGTTTCATGAATGATTCATCAACAAAACGAAAACATGAAAGTAATAAAAGTAAAAAGTAATAAAAAAAATTGAAAAATCAAAAAGGGGACCAAGGCAAAAGGGGAGAGGCACTAAATAGTGCCGAGTCGAACTTCCGAATGACGAACCCCCGATTAACGAAAACCTCTCATTAACGAACCCTGAAAAATATGTTTTCGGTTTACAACCCGGTTTACCCTGGCATCAAGGAACCTCTTCTTAACGAAACCTCGCAATAACGTTTCTCTGCGACCGATCCCTTGGATTTCGCTATTCGGAGGTTCGACTGTACCCTTTTTTGGTAAAAACTCTCTTTAACGAACTTTTAACAAATTTTTGCTTACCAGCGCTCTCTATAACGAACGCTCCCTATAGCGAACTGCTGAGGCCGGTCCCCAGAGGTTCGCTATGGAGAGCGTCGTCTGTATTAGAAAAAAAAAGTGTCAAACATAGCTAAGGAGTCGAATTCAAGTGGCGCTAACTTATCGGAGGTTTGACTGTGCAGCGGTTTAGGAATTTTATTTCTGTAACATATTTCTGGCAACACTTCAAAAATTTGGACTCCTACTAACAAATGATGGTGTTAATTCTTTGCTTATGAGTTGTAAAACTTCGTTTTTTATTTGTCTGTTTAGCGTAAGGTAAACCATCGAAGAAGAACCTAAAATATAATTTGATGCACAGGCTTCCCACAAGTGAAATTTTCATACCTTTGGTTATGACAGTTAAAAATATGGTGCTGGTCAAATGAATGAAGCTTGGGTATTCCACTACTTGCATCAAGGCTATAGATAATGGACCAAGCACACTAATGCAGTTGACAATTAGCACTTGTAAAAATGTCTTAATCAGTAAAATTAAGGGTACTTGTTCGGTTGGGGGCCTGATATTTTTGACCAAATAATTTATATACCGTATTTCCTCTAATAGAGCCCCCGGGGGCTTTATTTTTTGGATGCCCGAAAATCGGAAAATTTGGAATTCGATCTCGAGATTTTTGGATGCTCAACTAAAATCTGAAAAGTGCAATCGGTAGAGCTCGTGGGAGTTAAGAAAACGCGTAAAACAGCTTTGCAAAAAATTGACTCTGGGCTGAGATATAGGTCCTCAAAGTTAGGGGGCTCTATTAGAGGAAATACGGTAATACCGCTGGCAAAAAGAGCTTTGCATACAGGTTGTCCAAGTTGAAACTTTTAAGCTCGTCCATCATCTAAGACAATACTTTTTGCCAGAGGTATTATATAAATTATTTGGTCAAAAATATCAGGCCCCCCTCAACCGAACAAGTACCAAATTAAGTTATCAAGACTCAAATTTAAAGAAATTATAATTTAATTTCCTAATTTAGCTCACCGTAAAACCTGCATTAATAGTCCGGGTCTATTTTTTTACAACTCTCCGAAAATTGTGAAAAATTTGGGTCGAACCACAGATTTTCGCGTGTGAAAACAAAATTGCACAAAACAGGACTGGTAGAGCTCATGGAAGTTAGAAAATTGCACACAACAGCTTTGCAAAACATTTTTTCTAGGCTGAGATATACCGTATTTTCTCTTATTCAGCCCCCTCTCTACTTTGAGGGTTTATATCTCGGAGCAGAAGAAAAAAGCTTGCAGATCTGTTTTTTGCGTTTTCTTAACCTTTACAAGCTCTACCGATTCCCTTTTTGAGATTTTGGATTTTCACCCGAAAATCTCAAGACTGACCCAAAAATTTTTCGATTTTCGGAGGGTTGAAAAATTCCGCCCCCGGGAGCGGAATTAGAGAAAGTACGGTAGATACTCAAAGTCGAGGTCGTCTATAATAGAAGTTTCACTGCCCTATCCAACCAGGTGGGGGGATGGTTGGTTTTGACTTAAAAATATGTTGGTTTTTGAAGTTTTATGCTAAGGCGTATCATATTGTCCATATGTTTATTATATTTCTTGGAAAATTGGAAAAACCTGAAAAAAACTTTAAGTGTGGGTAAAAGCTGTTGACACGGGAAAGGCCGTGCGTACTAAACTATGCGTTTTTTTGCAGCATTTCATGCTGAGCACAATGGCTGAAAAAAATTTCGTAAATAGGTAAATAGCATAATTTCACAGAAAATTTTCGATTTTCTTTCTATAATTCAGTTTTCGAAAATCCTTCCGACCCTACCGGAGTATAGCCTCCCTCCCCCCAATGAAATTTTTTTTAAAGTGTTTCCAAACACCCTATATCAACCTAAAATCACCTCAGAAGTTCAAAAAAGACATTATTTTTGTGTTCTGGTCAATAAAAAATTGAGTTTTGGGCATTTTTAAATTTTGGCCATTTGGCTGTTTTACCATGTTTTGGTCACTGGAGCTGGGCAAAAAGAGCCTCTTAATGCATTTTTGATCAAGAGTCTTGCTCGGAATTATGTCTGAGGTATATGGGTGTGCGCATATCTAACCAACCAAGCCCCCTGCGCCCCCTTCGGGGCGCATAAAAAAACACAATCCCTATATTCGACTTTAGAACAGAGTGTATGGCCGTTTGAGATCCTAGGAATTTCTTGGACCACCCTGTGGTGATTTTGTTAAACGCAATTAAAAAAAAAGGCTAGAGATGTACAATAAAAAGGCGTGTGATATAAATTTCATCCGTACAAAGGCTATAAGTTTTTCAGGATTTTAAACTTACGTTTAAGTCTTTGTGTTTTTTTAAGTTCTGTGCTCGACACACATAATATACACCGGCTCCGGTATAGATAATAACCAAAGTAGCTGCATAGATTAAGGACAAGGTAATTAACACGGTGTTCAAATACTAAACACTTTTTTTTAATAATTTGTTTAAAACAGGGCTCTTGTTGAGAAATTTTAAAATGCAGGGTGGCCCATCCTTAGCGGACTCTTGGTTTTGGCCATAACTTTTTCTTGTTTTGTTCAGAATTTCAAAATTTTCCGAACCGCCAAAAAATTGTGTAAGTTTGGTGTCATATTGTTGGCCCCATTGTCGCGAACATTTAAAAAAAAATATTCGAAATCGGATATCTAAAAAAAATTATGGCCAAAACCAAGTGTCCGCTAAGGACCCTGTAAAGTACATTTTGAGCATATTTCGTCAACAAGTGTCATTTTATCCAGTGCTTACTGAATTTTTGAGCACTAAAGATAAAGATTTTGACGTAAAATCTCAAAATTACTAAAGATGGTTCTAGTGGAGAATTCGTGTCCAAAATATGCCTTGGTCCACCCTGTTGTTTTTTCGTGAAAAAGAGCTTGGTCCCCCTGTTGTTTTTTCGTGAAAAACAGCTTGGTCCCCCTGTTGTTTTTCGTGAAAAAGAGCTTGGTCCCCCTGTTGTTTTTCGTGAAAAGAGCTTGGTCCCCCTGTTGTTTTTCGTGAAAAAGAGCTTGGTCCCCCTGTTGTTTTTCGTGAAAAACAGCTTGGTCCCCCTGTTGTTTTTCGTGAAAAAGAGCTTGGTCCCCCTGTTGTTTTTCGTGAAAAGAGCTTGGTCCCCCTGTTGTTTTTCGTGAAAAACAGCTTGGTCCCCCTGTTGTTTTTCGTGAAAAGAGCTTGGTCCCCCCTGTTGTTTTTCGTGAAAAAGAGCTTGGTCCCCCTGTTGTTTTTCGTGAAAAGAGCTTGGTCCCCCTGTTGTTTTTCGTGAAAGAGCTTGGTCCCCTGTTGTTTTTCGTGAAAAAGAGCTTGGTCCCCCTGTTGTTTTTCGTGAAAAGAGCTTGGTCCCCCTGTTGTTTTTCGTGAAAAAGAGCTTGGTCCCCTGTTGTTTTTCGTGAAAAAGAGCTTGGTCCCCCTGTTGTTTTTTCGTGAAAAACAGCTTGGTCCCCCTGTTGTTTTTTCGTGAAAAAGAGCTTGGTCCCCCTGTTGTTTTTCGTGAAAAAGAGCTTGGTCCCCCTGTTGTTGTTTTCGTGAAAAACAGCTTGGTCCCCCTGTTGTTTTTCGTGAAAAACAGCTTGGTCCCCCTGTTGTTTTTTATCAAAAAATGCCTTGGTTCAAAACAAATTTTTAATTCAAAAACAACAGGGAGGACCAAGCTCTTTCTGAAAAACAAGAAGAGACAAACATATTTTGGACACAGATTCTCCACTAGCGCCCTAAAGATTTGGATTCTGAAATAAAGTACAAATATTTATAAAAGGTACAAACAAGAGCCCTGGTATAAAACAATTTTTACAAACCTTTTTGTCTGGATCCGAAAAATAAGTTTCATGTGGGTTGAAAAAGAAAGATGCTCTAGTGCTATTAAACAATATGGGGGGCGTAAATATGCCACACAAAATTGTAATTATCATAATAGCTAAAATAAGCCATCTAGTTTGTGCAATGCCAAATAATCGGCTCGCAGTTTTGCCCCACATAATAGTAAGGCATCTATTAACAGCCAGTGCTATGCACACCAACATCTCAGAGCACCAAATCACTAAAAAGAGACTCTGTGAAATATTTATATACAAGGTAAAGTCTGTAATAACTGTAACATAAGCTACAGTTTAGAAGTGTAAATTTTGAACTACAGGCTATTTCAAGAAATGTGGACACTTTCAAACCGCCATAACATTTTTTATAGACCGAATTCCAAAATTATGTAAACGCAGTTCGACTCAGGTTTAGCTAACGTTTTGTTTGGCATATAATGTCAAAAACACGATTTTTGCTTGTTCCCCCCTATGGTTTGGGCCCTTGCCCATCCAGAGGCCATCCACAGACCAGGGCCCAAACCACAGGGGGGAGCAAGCGAAAATCGTGTTTTTGACATTATATACCAAACAAAACGGGAGCTAAAACTGAGTTGATTAGCGTTTACAGAATTTCGGAATTCAAGAAAAAAAAGTTATGGCGATTTAAAAGTGTCCACATTTTTTGAAACACCCTGTATATGTCGAAAAGATGGTTGGGCGACCGTCAATTCCCATAGCTTGCAAAAGGTTGACTTTGCGATGGCTTTTTGACCGAAATTTTCATTTTTGTAGTTTTTCTATGTCGCAGTTTTGCTCTTACATTTTTTTATTGCTTGTTTTAGAAGTGAAGTGAAGAAGCTCCGGAAAAAGATTTAAATGAAATAATTGAGGAATTAAACGATTAGGTGTTGTTGAATGAGTTGTGTGTTATGAATAAATGAAAATTTCGGTCAAAAAGTCAATTTTCGGTCAAAAAATTTTTTTTTTTTTAAATTATCGAGCCCCACCTAAAAACTCTTTTTCGGTTCCTATCCTTTATCCCGACCCCACCCAAGTTTTGATTGTTGAACTTTATTTTTATTTTGACACAAATAAGTTGATTCGCCTTTTTGGTGGCCTAAAACATGCATGCATACCAGAGTTTCTTGGTGCAGTAGGACCACACTGACAAAAATTTGTTCAATTTCCATACTTTTAGGCTATTTTCCAGTATCCCGGCACCCTTTTAGATTAGGGTGGGGTCGGGATAAAGGATAAAAACCTCTTTTTCTGCACTGTAATCATGCTAAAACGACTGAAAAAGTGGTCAAAACATGTTTTTGGGCGCAACACAGACAACGAATTCCTGCCGATTTTTTTTATATTCGAAAGCTGAAATGTTAGAAAATCGATAAGTATCAAACAAAATTTCATTTTTGTTGCCATTGTCATCATCAAAAACGTCTTTAATTGAAAAGTTAATTATTTATATGTATTTCTTTTTAATATTTTTCAAAACGTACTTACTGTTTGCATATATACCAAAAGCATAGACAAGCAGAGGGGATGAACAAAAAACTTCTCCTTTTAACAGCATAAATCCGCAATACAGTGCAGTCAAAACAAGTGCAAACATGTCTATAAGCACTAAGCAAAG
The DNA here is from genome assembly GCA_029231635.1 of Ditylenchus weischeri. NCBI lineage: Eukaryota > Metazoa > Nematoda > Chromadorea > Rhabditida > Anguinidae > Ditylenchus > Ditylenchus weischeri. Next base: position 34,267 of record JAMRYI010000765.1, on the reverse strand, counting down.
CATAAGCAAATAACAAGGTAGTCGGCGGTTTTCCTTTTTCGAAAGTACTATCAAGGAAGGTATATATAGCAGCTGAAAACTGAGCAATTTTAAAAGGTCTGCTAATATTTTCAACTAAATTTTACCTCGAAGACAAAGTAGCAAAAAAATAAAATAACTGCAATTATAGGATGCCTTCTAGACTCATATGCAATAGTATTGTAGTCATAGAATGAGCAGTTATAGCCCTCTAGCCATTTTTGTCGTCTGCTTTCAAAAATTAGTGCATCCATATTTTGTAGCAAAAACTACTCTTTGGACAGGCTTCTGAAAGTCAGAAGCCGGAACTTACCGTATTATCTCTAATGAGCGCCCCCTCTCTACTTTGAACACCCTTTCAGCACCCCCTCTGTATCTCGGGGCAGAGCAGATATTTCGCAAAGCTGTTTTTTTGCATTTTCTTAACTCCCACGAGCTCTACCGATACCACTTTTTAGATTTTGGATGTGCACCCAAAAATCTCGAGATCGACCCAAAATTTTTCCGATTTTCGGAGGGTTTAAAAATAAGCGCCCCGGGGCGCTTACCGTATTTTCTTTATTAGTTACCCCGGGGTAATTATTTTTCAACCCTTGAAAAATCAAAAAATTTCAAGGTCGATTTTGAAATTTTTGGGTGCCCAACTAAAATCTAAAAAGTGGAATCAACTAAGATTGTGATGATTAAGAAAACGCAAAAAACAGATTTGCACAATAAATTTTTTGAGCTGAGATATAGGGTGCCTATGGAGGGTAACTATTAGAGAGGGGGTAACTATCAGAGAGGGGGTAATTAATAGAGAAAATACGGTATTAGAGATAATACGGTATTCGGAAAGGGGCCAAATTTTTGAAATCAAAATATTTAATTCTTTTTTTTTGTCATTTTTGGTCGACATCCATTTTCTTCCCACCGCGCCCCACAATCCAGACGTCCATACGCAGTCAATTCAGCATGGGGAAAGTTTAAGCAAGTCAATTGTAACCGTGGTGGTACCCGTCGTCATCTTTTCCTCCTATTCCTTTCTGAGTATCTGTGGAAAAAGAAGTTCGAGGGCACTGATGCGCTATATTATCTGTGGAGTCATATTTGTGAAGTGTTCGTATGTGTTATCGGTGAAAAAAGTAATCCCCCAAGTATTCGATTGTGTTAGAGAATACGATGTGTTTCAATAATAAATAGAGTTGGCAAGGGTAGTCTCAAAACGACTTGCCGACTAGTTGCTGGGTTTGTTAGCACTTTTTTAACAGGCTGTAAAATCTTCATTTTTGGCATTTCAGAATTTTTTTTTTCAGCTGTTTTGTAGATTTTGCCGTTCTGCATATAATAGTTCAAAAAAAATTTTTGAAATGCCAAAAATGAAGGTTTTAAAGCCTCTTAAAAAGGTGTTCACAAACCCAGCAACTAGTCGGCAAGTCGTTTTAGCACTACCCTTGCCAACCCTAATAAGAAAGACTTTAAAATGATGTGATTTGTGTATCACCCAAATTTTCACAAAAAAATCTTGCTTTCCGAATAAGTTCCCAGAAGCCTTTAGTCAAAGAAACTAATTTAGTAGCATTAGAAAAGTATGCGTAATTGTTTTTATGAACCTTTGCTTCTTAGCATTTTACGAGTAATGAAAAGATTTAGAAGAAATAAGTACAGGGTGTTTCAAGAAATTCGCACACTTTTAAACGGCCATAACTTTTTCTAGGGCGATTTTAAAATGCTGTAAACGCAGATCGACTCAGTTTTTGATGACAATTTTTGGTATATAATGTGAAAACACGATTTTGCTTGGTCCCCTGTGGTTTGGGCGCTGGTCATCCCGATGCATCCCATGACCAGGACTGAAACCACAGGGGACCAAGCAAATCGTGTTTCACATTGTAAAAAATTGTCATCGTCGATCTGCGTTGAAAATTATCGCCCTAAGGCCCAAAAGTGTGCCAATTTCTGAACCTCTGTAAACACAGCATATTGTAAAGAGAGCAGATATACATAGGCCCTTAGGGAAAAAGGAAGAGGTGGCGGCGTAGTGTAATGGTAGAACATCAGCCCGGAAAACTGAATGCTGCAGGTGCGATTCCTGCCACCACCATCTTGCCTCTTCCTTCCTCAACTTTTCTATATATCAACAAACTATTTCGGCGTTTATGCTTTGTTTTGGTTCGAAATAGGCTATGTTCGATATAGTGCAACTTTTAGCTGATCCCGAAGGACCGCACTATATCGAAACTTGACTTACTACATAGCTTCTAATAGTTTCTTTTTTTCTCCTAACTAGCTTCAGCGTGGTCGATTTACTTTAGTGAAAAACTATCAAAAGGTTGGGTGTGTCTAGCCGAAAAAAGTTATGGTCACTTGAAAGTTTGGTCAAAAATCACAGGGGGGACCAAGGCAGTTTGGAGCAGTGTTGTAAATGATTTTTTCCGGCACCGGGCACCGCACCGGGCACCGGCCCTAAAAACCGGCCCCTTCACCCACACTCCACCGAAACACGTCTACCGAAACAAACAGAAATTGATTTAGTTTAAAAATATTATAATAATTTTTCTAAAAAGTTTCATGCTCAAAATGATCACCAGGAGTTTGTGCTCATTTAGGTAATAAGAAGTTGCGAGAAAAAAATAAAAAGTTTGAAGATTAAATCAAATAAAGTGGTGTTTCGGTATGTTTCGGTGGATTTCCAATAAATAAAATATTTCTAAACTAAATCAATTTCTGTTGGTTTCGGTGGAGTGTGTTGGGGGAAGCTAATCGAAAATATAGCAGGAAAGAAATAATTTAATTTTGCAAAATTAGGCCTGAAATGTTTTTTATTACTGGTATTACTAATGGAGTGACGTCAAACTAGTCTGATTTCTTGTAAAGTATTCTTGTTCATACTCTTTTATACGCTAAAAGTTAGCAATAATTTATAAAAGCATTAGCACCTGTCACACAATCTAAATAATTTTAGATTAGGCATACAGTTTTTTGAGAATTAATTTTAAAATGTGGATAAAGTATAAGTCTTTTATCAACATGTTTACGAATAAAATGCACACTAACACAAGTTTCTTCGGTTTAGTCTTAAATTAACTTAAAAATTCAATTTATTTCTTGCAATAAAATTTAAAGTCTACCAAATACCATTTTTCCTATTAAGAAATTTTTTTACCCTATATTGCCATTGTTTTTTTCGTAGCAATTTAGATTTGCTTTTTTTTAAACTTACTTGTCTGCAAAAAATAAAAGAAAAAAATTTTAATTTTTTTTAATATAATTAAAAAAAATTTTTAATCATACTTTGAATCGACTTTTGACCGGACTATAGTAACTGGTGGCCAAAATGTTCTGCAACAAACTTTGAGATCTTTTTTAATAATAAAATTTATTTCACAAAAGCATGTTCAACCACTCATTTTGTAGCCTTAATCTTTCTCTTTCTAATGGTATATTTGCTTTTTCTTTTACTCAATAAAATGGCCGCCACTGGCCTGGATACATTTCTTCAATCTTTTTGGGAAGTCGTTGATGGCAGATTGGATCATTTCCTGTGGAATGGCATCCCATTCCCTGACCAGCGATGCCTTCAGAGCTTGGATGGAGTTGTGTGGAGTGGAGCAGGCCTTGGACTCGAGGTAGGGCCATGCAAAGTAGTCCATCACATTCAGGTCGGGTGAGTTGGGTGGCCAATCACCAGTTGGGTTGGTCCAGTGCGGATCAACCTTGATGAAGTCGGGAAAATGTTGGTGGATCCAATGTTGGGTGTCGTAGGCGCCTTTGAGCCGCTATTCAACCAAACAATGAGCACAAAGGGGAAAGTAATATACCATTAGAAAGAGAAAGATTAAGGCTACAAAATGAGTGGTTGAACATGCTTTTGTGAAATAAATTTTATTATTAAAAAAGATCTCAAAGTTTGTTGCAGAACTTTTTGGCCACCAGTTACAAGTGATTCGCCCAAAATGGGGTTTTATGAACTTAATCAACGTTTTAAATACCTTCTTTTTACCTTATTTTGATGCTTTTTCACTTCTTCTGTTTTGAACCATCCTTTTTTCAGCTTTATATTATTCTGAAAAAATGGTCAGCATGCCATTTTGTAGGAAAATTCAAGAGCTTTCGAATAATGGCTTAGTCTATAAGTTCTTATCAAAAAAACTTTGAGAAAAATTCTTATTTATGCGCTCAAACAACGATTTTCCTTAGATTTCCCTTAATTTTGACTTGAAATCGACACTTTTGCGTTGATGATCGTAACTTTTTCCAAAATAATCAAAAATAAAATTTTGACCTACCAAGTTGTAGCTAAGAAACAGGAGGTCAAAGTAGCATTCACTTCAAAATTTTACGTTTTGAGAAATAGATAGAAAACATGGTTCATTTAGGAATAAAGTAAAATGGTCGTAAAGTTATGAAATGCGCTGTATAAGTGGTTCGCCCAAAATGGGGTTTTATGAACTTATATCAACGTTTTCTGGCTTTAAATGGGTAGAAAACACAAAAAAAACTATTGGGAAAGCCATTTCCGAGAGAGAAAAAAAATTTTACAAAATTTTTGTAAAAACCATGATACCCACCCTATGGTTAATATTTTAAAGGTACCTGGTTATCTATGAAAAGGTATCCTACCCCGTTTTGATCACTGGAGCTGGGCAAAAGGTCTCTCTATATGCATTTTTGATCAAGAGTCTTGCTCGGAATTATGTCTAAGGTAAGTGAGTGCGCCCATCTCTAACCAACCAAGCCCTCTGCGCATAGGGTGGGTACCATGGTTTTTACAGAAATTTTGTAAAATTTTTTTTTCTCGGAAATGACCTTCCCAATAGTTTTTTTGTGTTTTCTACCCATTCAAAGCCATAAAAAGTTGATATAAGTTCATGAAACCCCATTTTGGGCGAATCACTCATACTATAGTTTAGCCCGACTTTTTTTAAAGGGGCATGCCCACGCTAATAAGAGGTGGTGCCCGCCTAATCTTTCTTGCCTAATTTTTGCCTAATCATTGAACTTCTGTGCGGATTTTTCAGCTTGGTTTCTAACAAAACTTCACCCAAAATTTAATTCTAGGTATGGTTTTGTTAGAAACCAAGCTGAAAAATCCGCACAGAAGTTCAATGATTAGGCAAAAAAGTTTGAATTGGCGGGCACCACCTCTTATTAGCGTGGGCATGCCCCTTTAAATAACTAAAGAATTTTTTGACGGTATTGAAAAATAGAAGATAACCCTTTAATAGACGAGTACGCTCTGATAAATGACCATCTTTCAACTAAATCCGCATTCAACTCCTTCCTTACATCATATACAGTTGACGCTCTATAGTGCATTCTGCCTGAGAGCGGCGCAACCAGAGTGCATTATAGAGCGAATGCATTGTTCAGGGTGACTAGGGTTGTTACACAGTTAACTCGATTTTCCAAAAAAATTTGCCCTTACTTCTTGTTTTTATGTTATTTTTTCTCTAAAATTTTGAGCAAGTCACCCTATGTTTGAAAGCCTGGAATGTTGGCTACCCAATGGTATAAAAATTTCTTGGTTGAGTTCACAAAAATGTATATGTTTTATTACAAACACTTTCGAATGATTTTCGAACTTTTAATTCGAAATAGTTCGAAATAATTCGAAAGTGTTTGTAATAAAATATATACATTTTTGTGAACTCAACCAAGAAATGTTTATACCATTGGGCAGGGGTGGGCAAAAGATCAGATCAGATCGATCAGATCAGATCGAGATCAGATAGAGATCAGATCAGATCAGATCAGATCAGATCGATCAGATCAGATCAGATCGAGATCAGATCAGATCAGATCGATCAGATCAGATCAGATCGAGATCAGATCAGATCAGATCGATCAGATCAGATCAGATCGAGATCAGATCAGATCGCCAAAGATCAGATCAGATCAGATCAGATCAGATCAGATCAGATCAGATCGATCAGATCAGATCAGATCGAGATCAGATCAGATCAGATCGATCAGATCAGATCAGATCGAGATCAGATCAGATCGCCAAGATCGAATCGATCAGATCGATCTGATCTGATTTATTATATCATCAAATGCTTTGTCTCGAAAAGATTCCTGTTAGTTTGAAAGTTCGATCCGGTTTGAATTTCAAACTAACAGGAATCTTTCGAGACAAATTTGGATGACATAATAAATCAGATCAGATCGATCTGATCTGATCTGTTGATCTGATCTGATCTCGATCTGATCTGATCTTTGCCCACCCCTGCCATTGGGTAGCCAACATTCTAGGCTTTCAAATGTGGGGTGACCTGCTCAAAATTTTAGAGAAAAAATAGCATAAAAACAAGAAATAAAGGCAAATTTTTTTTAAAAATCGAATTAACTGTGTAACAACCCTAAGGGTGACACAAAATTGCTGCCCCATTTTTTGAAAAACTTTATTTATACTTTTTAAGTAAAATTTGTGGTCGCATTTCATTTTTATCGTTGTTTTGAGTGAAAAGTGGCTGCATTGTTTATTGAATCTTTTTTTGGCTACATGAAAGTATACTATACTCAATTAAAGTTGACCGCCTCCAGTAAATCAGCTTGGGGAACCAAGGCAATTTTTTTAAATTTTTTAATACCAATTATTTTTTGCATAAAAGTAATTAAAAAATGTAAATATACTGGTTTTCGAGACTTGTTTTTGAGATTTGAAAATGTAGTAATTTTTGCCTTGGTTCCCCGAGCTGATTTACTGGAGGGGGTCAACTTTAATTGAGTGGAGGGGGTATACTTTAAGTTCTCCTTTTTGTTTTTCTTCTAGGCAGCTCCCAGCTAGCTTAATCACGGACATCGATTTTCCCAGGAAAAATCGATGGGGCAAGGAGCTATTTACGCAAATTTTTCAAAAATGGTGCAGTAATTTAGTATCACCCTGTAGAGCGGATGCATTATAGCGTGTCCTTTACCAATCTGTCCAACTCCGGACTCAGTACAAACAAGACAATGAGTTTTTCAAGTGATACGTTTAGAGAGATTGGATGAACGATTATAATTCAGACTCAAATGTACCATTTGAATTTACCGGCGAAAAAATTTACAGTTTCCCGTTGCGCATCAGATCCGTCTACCGAATCTTTACAATTTTAGTGAACGGATAATCCGTATGCATTAGAGAGCGGACGCACTATAGAGCGTCTCTCACACGAAAGTTTATTACTCACCAACCAAATAATTTTTAGCGGACGCATTATAGTGTGGTAATGGTCAAAATGTAATAGAAATCAATTGGGCTTTGCCCGTGTAGGTTCGAATCCAATTGTTGTAATGGTCAATTTAGTAGGTACCCACTAAACCAGGGTTGCCATCTTCGCTGATTTATCAGCGAATCGCTGATTTTCCGTCAAAAATGCTGATAAAATAATAAATTCGCAGATTCGCTGAATTTTTGAAATATTCGCTGATTTTTTAAATTTTCGATCACTTTTGCTGATTTTCTGCGCACTGTCCCGTTTCCTGTCTAATTTTATTTCATTGATTCATATTGAACCATATTTTGGGTGTTTAGGTTGTTCGCAATGGCTGCTAACGTCAAAAAGGAAACGTTTGTACAAGGAAGAGTAGGGGAGAATAAAAGGGGTTACAAAGAACAGTAAATCAAAGGTATATTTGACCCTATTCTGTTATCTTTTTTGACTTTTTTCCAGCATCACGCTCGATGTATTCCGTGCAATTTCGACATCAATATAACTTCTACTGGCAAGGCTGCAATCGATCTACATCTAGATTTTTTCGCATCGATGTACTTGACATTTTCGAGCATTTTTTAGCAACGGAGAAGCACAGAATTGCAGTTAGGGAAGCTTCATCGTCTCAATCACTGGTCGAATTTCTTCCAAATTTGGTAGCACCGACTCTAACTGATAACAAAGCAGCATTGTTTTAACGATTTGTTGTGAAAGTTTATCTAATAAAGATGATTTCAAAAAAATTCGATGATTTTTTGTGTCATTCGCTGATTTTTGAAAAATTTTCGCTGATTTTCGGGTCATTGGACTTGGCAACCCTGCACTAAACCCACTAAGCTACGCGCGTACTTGTGACCTAATCGTATTAAATCGTATAAAGTCCAACCTCGATATAGTGACCCCACCTCAAGTTACCTAGGGTCCGACACTTTTTTCACCCTGATTTTCGAAGTTTTTTACCACTTCTGTTTTGACAGTCTGGTCACAAATATCGTGAAGATTCCGATTTTCCCAGTCGTTTTTCAAAAACTGAATAATTTTTTCATTTGAAAATGAAAACCTCGATATAGTGGACCTTTAATTTTTAAATAGGGGGCCACTATATCGAGGTTTGACTGTATAACATATAGAGCTGGATGCACTAAAGAGCGTTGCACTAAAAAAAGTCGACTATAGCGTGATATTTGGAGTAGCTGCAACTTTAATCTCGAAGTAGCTACCCAAGTAGAGCCAATTTATCACAAAGACTTTTCGGTACTCGTTTAGAACAGACCGCGTCTCTCATTTTTGACGAAATATCAACTTTTTAGTTGAGAAAGTGTTCAGAAAAGCTTTTTTTATCTTGTTAAGCAGGAAAAAATAGCTTGGAACAAGATTTTAGGTCGTGAGATTGAGAGGTGTGGTCTGTTCTAAACAAGTACCGACTTTTTTAAAGACAGCTACTCAATTTTAACTATTTTCTTGTCTTGATCTTGTAAAAGTTAGGATGTTTTGGTTGGCGATTTATTCAAACACCGTATAAAAAAAGGACAATTCAACACTGGAGAGTTCAAAAACTGGATAATTCAGCATAGTAATTTGAAGAATAAAAGGCTGGAGTACACAATTGTGAAGTGCTCTAAAGTTGCAAATTAATATGTTTTTATTACGTTTTAAGGTCTAAAACATTCTTAAAAAATGTTTTTAGGGCGCGGAAAGACATTTTTGGGAATTTTTTTTTACAAAAAATTGGACTTTTTTCTCAAAAAAACGAGTACCTTGATACCCTTATTATTATTTTTACCTTGTTTTTCTCACTGGACTAGGCAAAAAGAGCTTCTAATTGCATTTATATCTTACGAATCTTGCTCGGATTCATCTCTAAGGTAAGGGAGTGAGCGCATCTTTAACTCCCAAGCCCCCTACGCCCCCGGAGGGGCTTGGGGGCTTGGGGGCTTGGAAGATTGGGGGCTTGGGGGCTTGCAGGCTTGGGGAGTTGGGGGCTTGGGATCTTGGGGGCTTGTGGGCTTGGGGGCTTGGGGGCTTGGGGGCTTGGGGGCTTGGGAGCTTGGGAGCTTGGAAGATTGGGGGCTTGGGGGCTTGGAGTAGGGTTGGAGTGGAGTGGAGTTGGGGCGCTAAAACACGTTTTTAAGCTTGTTTCAGATGCTATAGCGTTGAAATAACACCAGTTTGGGACACTTCACAATTGTGTACTATAGCCGAATGAAATCGAAAAGCTGGCTAAAAGATGGCTAAAAAAGCTATAATTCCATTTTTATAATTGAGAACTTATTATAAAAAAACCTTACATTCTTTATGTTTTATTTTCAAAGTTCAAAAAACATTATAACCAACCATGCATGCATTTTGCTTGCTGTCCTTTTTTTGGCTGTAAGTCTGGCTAAAGAAAGTCAATGGCTGGAGTTGGATGTGGCAAAACTAAAAGCGAAGGCAAAATTAAGTTCAACAGCTAAAAGGGGTCATTTCTGCTCTCAATAAAATGTTTAATGCGAGACTTAAGAGCACTGATTTATTAGTAGTCTAAAAAGTCGAGTAATTTCACATATTAAACATGAAACTAATACATGTCAAAGTGAATAATGTTTTACGAGCCGGTAATAACTACAAAACTCAAAAGTTCTTGAAAATTTATTTTGCAAAAGTATTCTAACATACACTGTTTTATAGTCCCTTTTTTTCTTCTTTTGAAAACTATTTAAAAATTAGGTGTAAATAGAAGACGTGTTCATGCGGCGCTTTGAGGTCTCTGAAAAATGTCAGAGTCGGGAAAACTTATGGCAGTTGGCGTTGTCCTAAAAAACATTTTTTTCAGTCAAAAAGTTTGTGGTGCTATTTGATATCATCTCCAATTGAAAAAAAAAATTAAAAAAAAAAAATAAAAAAAAAAGACAAATTTTTTTTTCAAAAAAAAAATCAGATTTCGGGACTAAAAATCAGATTTTTAGATGAAAACGCGCTAAAATCTACTCCAGCCATTTATTTGCATATCAGATAACACTTTTCAAACAAATAAAACAGATGAAATCCTAGTTCAATTGTATTTTTCTTCACTTTGAATTTTTTTTCCCGCAGTTGTTTGATCTTCATAAGCAAATTGTAGACTCCAGCACAATCGACATCAAAATTGACTCGTATCTGTAGAAGGGCTCTGACTGTTTCTGCCTGGAGAGAATTTCTCGTGTCAGACCACTGCGCTTTGCTCAAAGAGAATACACTCTCCACAAAAGCCTGCTTGGTTGTGAGACGCTACGTGGAAAGCCAAGGCCCCTTCAGCAGCCGCAGTTTTGTCGTCAATGGCCTAGCAGAAAGTTTGAGATGGATCTGCAAGCGAGACCCGATAAAATAAAGCAATCAGAGCAAAAAACCTTGTAGTAGAAGCGGCTTTGGTATTTTCCTTGTGCTTTGTTTTCTTGGTGAACTCGAATCGTTGCTTTTTCCATAGACGTCAGGTTGATTTCATCAGCGCATGGTATGCAGTGAACATGATTTTTGTCTTTTCCTTGCCTGATCCCGGAGAATTCTTTGTTATACTGCGCCTTGAACTCGTGCTTCGAATGAGGAGCCATTTTTCTAAAAGAAATAAACAGTTGAAAGAATATTTTGACAATAAAATCCCAGGAAGAAGTGCAGCGAATAAGCAAAAAAATAAAATGAAACAGACCAAAAATTCAGCAAACGTTTTGGCGGGAATATAAATATAACTTTTGGGTTTTTTTTGTAAAAATCAGACAAATCAATCTTCCTTGCTGAAAATCAACCCTTTTCTGATAAATCAACCTTTTCAGAAATCATCATATTTCACTTGCTAAAATCAACTTTTTCTGATTAATCAACCCAAATGGCAGCACTGACTAATAATAATAAAATGTACAAAAAATTAAAAAATTGAATGTGTCGGGAGCAGTGTTTTTTGAAAATGACAGTGACATCTGACATCTGACACTGACGTCAGCCTGACACTTAAACTGACACTGACAGTGACACTGACAGTGACAGTGACACTGACATTTGAAAAGTGACACTGACGCAGGGCTCCCAAGTTTTTTTCAAAAATAAGTACATTTTCGAAAAAAATAAGATTTTGGGCCCAAAAATAAGTACATTTTGAATTTTTGCTTTTTCGTAACTTTATTAGATAACTTATCCTTAAATATCACCATTTGTCATCAAATTCTTTATTCAATCAGAAAAAACCAACAATAACAACCAATGAATTAGCAACAAACAGTTAAAAGTACTTTTCCCAACTTCTAATCTTGGTTAACAGAACATTGCTTTTCAAAAGATAACTATACATTTGCGGGCAAGAGAAATCGAAATTAACTTTAGTCTGGACCACACTTTTCACTGTATTGACGTGAAGCGAATTTCTTTCCTTCGTCCACTGAACACCGCAAAGAGAAAACCCTAGCGTATTCTGGCTTGAATTGTTGCTTTCGTTTCGGCGCATGCATCTTTGAAACTCCGAAACAAAAATAAACATTTATGTCGTAAGCGATTTTGAAAACTGCGAATAAAATAAGAAAACATTGAATTCAACACAAACAAAATTCACTTTAAATTTATTCAAAAAATTGCACACTTTTTCGTTCTAAGATATTTTGTGCCGAGATGCTGTAAATTTTTCGAAAATAAGTACAAATAAGTACATTCGTCGAAAATAAGTACATTTCTTATAAATAAGTACATCTTAAATAAATAAGATTTGGGGTCTTCGAATAAGTACATTTTTTATAAATAAGTACACTTGGGAGCCCTGCACTGACGTCAGTGTCACTGTCAGTGTCAGTTTAAGTGTCAGGCTGACGTCAGTGTCACTGTCAGTGTCACTTCTGGCGAACTGTCACTGTCAGTGTTACTGTCATGTCACTTTTCAGTTTTTTCCCCAAATGTCACTGTCATTTTCAAAAACACTGGTCTGAACCAACCGAACGAAGTGGTCGTCCACTTGGTTCGAATTTTTTTTACGTTTTTCATGTTCCAAAACCTGTTTTCTGGACTAACTCGGGCATGCTGAAGATGGTTTGATAGTGGTAAAATGCCGTTTTCTCGAGTATTTTTTGAGTTTTGGGAAATAATTGATTTTGGCGAAATCAATTATTGTCCAATACTCAAAAAATACCCGAGAAAACGGCATTTTCAACCCTCTCGAGTCGGGAGGTGGGTTTGAACTCGTGACCTCGAAGAAAATCGCCTTATTTGTTAAGTAAAATGGTGTGACGAAAAGCTTTACCCACTGCGCCATGCAAACACGTCCGAAAAACCCAAAATGCACCTTTTTGAGCATTTTGAAAGGCCGTGCCACTCAAGACGTTTCAGGAAAAACTGTAAACAACAACATCAGACCTTATTTATCTAAATAAATGACTTAATGTTTTATATTTAAAAATTTAACAAAATAAAAACTTTTCAGGTATTTTTTCTATGGTAAGATATAAAATTTAACCCTGCCAGTACGGAATGAGCAAGTGTACACAAGTCCACAGCCTTAATCGATTTTAGTGTAAAAGGTTTTTTTTATTTTGTTATATTATATTTTTCAAAGTTTGAAGAGGTTGACTAAGGTCAAGTGTTTTCAAAAGTCAAGGTCAAGGTAAAACTTGACTTTAAAACATCAAGGTCGTTTTTCTCGATTTTTTGTAAGGAAAATGGTCTGAATTTTTTCCCCTGTCCCCTAAAGTCAAGATTTTGCGCTGAACAAAACGTACTTTTCAGAATAACGATATCATTTTTCTACGATGAGATATAGCCTAAAGTCAAGGTAAAATCACCTTGATTTTACCTTGACCTTGACCCTCGGTAAAATCAAGGTGATTTTACCTTGACTTTAGGCTATATCTCATCGTACAAAAATGATATCGTTATTCTGAAAAGTACGTTTCGTTCAGCACAAAATCGAAGAAAAAATTCAGACCCGTTTTCCTTACAAAAATCGAGCTGACGTTGATTTTAAAGTCAAGTTTCTGACGACTGTTGAAAACACTGCTAAGGTCTGACTGTTTATTCAGGTTTGAATGCATACAAAATCAGAAAAAGTTGTCCATTGTCCAAAAGAGGAAATCGCTAATAGTTTTCAACATCATTAAACATATCTACATTTTTATTTTTTCAAGATTTTGCTTAATGTGTTATATAATATTCACTATTTACAATACGATAAATGCTTTTTTAAATTCAGTAGCCTGATGAATGTGAAGGTGCTTTTTCTGGTAAACTTTGCGACACTGCCGAAGCTGATTGTTCCGGCATAACACTCTCTGTGCTACTTGGTCCTGATTTGACTGAGTTTACTAAAACCAAAAACTGTTACTGGACGGAACCCCATGTCTGTGAAATTCAACACCTAATCTCTTGTTCGGTTGGTGATGGGTGGCTGGTGCGCACTTTATAAAATTTTGTAAATCATGTTTAAACAATTACTAAGTAATTTTTAACGTTTTTAACGACAATAAAGTAGTTTTCTAACCCTTTCCCACTAAAAAACAAATTTGTCTGAAAAATTTTTTTTAACTAAAATTTGACTTTTTGCCTTGAGGGGCCAAGCAGATCAAGTTTTTTTTTGTCAAATTTTGACCAAAAAATGTGGTACTTATTTATTTGGGGCTCCCCAACAAGTCAATTTTACATTTTTCGCCAGTTTAATTGTTTAGATCCAATATTAACTTTTATTTTTAATGGTTAAGTACCATTAATTTTAGACTTTTCGTTTTGCAAGAAAAGTCTATATTCATGTGGAAAAGCGTTAGAAAACTACTTTTATTGTTGAAAGCATAGAAAAATTAATTAGAAGTAATAAAAACATGATTTACTAAGTGTTATAAAATGCGCCCCATGCCGAAAATCTAAACCTTCTGCAAACCTTACTCCGCAAAACTTGCCATTGAAACATCTAAGTAAAACTTTAAAATACCTCCAGAAGGTGCTATAGCTTCATCTCCTTAAAACATCGAAATAAAAATCTCACACAAAAAATAAACAAACCGGCGCTAGTATAGAATACCCCACCCCCAAATCAGACCTTCTTAAAATCGTTGTAACTGCCCTTTGGAACAACAAGTTTAGGCTTAGCCCTTAGGCTTAGGGGTAGGCCAGCGTATGGAAGTTGTGACTTATAAGTGTTTTACGCACTTTTTCCGGGGTCTGGAACATATATTTGGGTGCTCTTTACTTAAGTTTAGGCTTAGCCCTTAGCCTTAGGGGTAGGCCAGCGTATGGAAGTTGTGACTTATAAGTGTTTTACGCACTTTTTCCGGGTCTGGAACATATATTTGGGTGCTCTTTACTTAAGTTTAGGCTTAGCCCTTAGCCTTAGGGGTAGGCCAGCGTATGGAAGTTGTGACTTATAAGTGTTTTACACTTTTTCCGGGGTCTGGAACATATATTTGGGTGCTCTTTACTTAAGTTTAGGCTTAGCCCTTAGCCTTAGGGGTAGGCCAGCGTATGGAAGTTGTGACTTATAAGTGTTTTACGCACTTTTTCCGGGGTCTGGAACATATATTTGGGTGCTCTTTACTTAAGTTTTAGAAGGCATAAGTTTTGGGGTGGGGTTGGTGTATTCTATACTAGGGTCAACAAACCATATTGGTTGTTTGAGCCAGCTGGAGCTGCAGTCGTAGGGACGCCAGTTGGCATTCTGGTCTCCACGCTAGCTTTAGTAGTAGTAGTGCTTATCTCCGTCTCATTGCTAGACGCAGGAGAAGTAGAGGTATTAGAAGAGGCCAGCACAGCATTTGGAGCATCCCCCGATCCATAGGCTTCAGGCTGAGGTTTTTGGCCCGGGGCTGAGGCGGATTTGCCTTCTTCTTAAATATTATTGTTATCGGGTTTTTTGTTGGAAAAGAAGTTACCTTTAGTTACACCCGAAGAAACAGGCTCCGGCTGAGGTTTAGGTGCGTCACCATACTCGTTGTTGCGCTTGTACACTGCAATTAAAGTAATGAATCTAGGATTTTTATTAACAAAAAAATTTATTTAAAAAATTTTTAACACGAGAATGGCTGGTTATAACGACGGTTGAGCCTAGTGTATTTTTTCATGGACAACACCTACCGTTTTTTCTCTATTAAATCCCCCCTCTGTGACAACTCAACAAGACAACTAACATGTCCTTTTAAGACAACTGGCCCATCTTCGTCCGACGCTTGCTCATGGCCATAATTTTTGGTAATTTTACCCGATTTTTTCGATTTTTCTTTAAATGCAAGATCGGGGGAAACAAGATGACAGATAAATATGTATATAAGATCAATAAAAACTGGCAGGAAGTGACATCGGGAAACAGGTAGAAATCAGCTAATTTTTAGGGACTCTTGAAAATGCAGTTCAAGTCGAGACATTTTTTGATGATAAGTTATTTCATACTCTCTGATCCAGTTTTAGCCTGAATGTTTATTTAATAATAAGGCGCAAAATAGGATTAGATAGGATTTTCGTGGGACGACTTATCGTCAAAAATGTCCCGGCATGAATTTCATTTTCAAAAGTAGAGATGATGACGGGACGGGATAATTCCGTCCCGTCCCGTTAATTTTAGAGAATCGTCCCGTCCCGGAATCCCACTCGGAATTTTTTTGGCACCTGTCCGTCGGTGTCCGTCGAAAAAAATTTATTTAAATTCCGTCTCGTCCCGTCCCGAAAAAATTCAATTTTTCAACAACTACCTTCAACTTGTAATTACAGTCAACCCTCGATATAACGGACCCTCGGTATAACGTCCCTACACGGCCGGTCACACTGCGGGCCGTTATATTGAGGGTTGACTGTACCATGAATCAGATCTTATAGGAAGCCCAACAAACGTGAATCAATCGGAAGAATGTCAAACGTCTGGAAATTGAAGCATGAATAAAGCATATAGGATTGAAATTCCCGATCGGAAATTTTATGACCGTCCCGAAAATCTTCCCTGTCCGGGTCCCGTCCCGATATAACTTTTGACCTGTCCGTCCCGCGTCCCGTCCCGAAATTTTTAAATTTGAATTCTGACCCGTCCCGTCCCGAAAAGGTCAAGCCATCATCTCTATTCAAAAGTACTTAAAAATTTGCTAATTTCTACCTTTTCTCAGTGTCGATTTATGCCAATTTTTTATAGCTCATATATTTATGTTTAGTTGTGATCTTGTATACCCCGATCTTGCGAGCATTAAAAAAAGTTTGATAAGATTAGTATAAATTATGGCCAAAAACAAGCGCTGGAGAAAAATCGGCCAACATGTATTTAAAAGTTAATTTTATAAAGCAAAAAATAAGCTATTTAAGAAACAGCTTGGCTTGAGTTATTTACAAATTTTTATTGCTTTAATTTAGTTACTTACACAATACATCAAAACTTTCGCTTAAAAATGAATTTTTACATATTTTAAATATTCTGTAAAGGTCATGAACTGTTTTACAGGGTGTTTCAAATTTTTCTGACACTTTAAAGCGGTCATAACTTTTTGGTATACACAAAAAGGCCGTTTTTTGAATTTCTGTGAACGCAGATCGACTCAGTTTTTGATGACAATTTTTTTGGTGTTGTTTTGGCCTTACCCATCTGAAGGCCACCTACAGACCAGGAGCCAAATAACAGGAGGGGGGGATGAATGGGGCGCGGAAATAATGTAAAAACCGGTTTCGCTTGGTCCCTCCTGTTATTTTGGCCTTACCCATCTGAAGGCCACCTACAGACCAGGAGCCAAATAACAGGAGGGGATGAATGGGGCGCGGAAATAATGTAAAAACCCGGATTTCGCTTGGTCCCTCCTGTTATTTTGGCCTTACCCATCCAAAGGCCACCTACAGACCAGGAGCCAAATAACAGGAGGGGGGGATGAATGGGGCGCGGAAATAATGTAAAAACCCGGATTTCGCTTGGTCCCTCCTGTTATTTTGGCCTTACCCATCCAAAGGCCACCTACAGACCAGGAGCCAAACAACAGGGGGGACCAAGCGAAAATCGTGGTTTTGACCTTATATACCAAAAAAATTGTCATCAAAACCTGAGTCGATCTGCGTTCACAGAAATTCAAAAAACGGCCTTTTTGTGTATACCAAAAAATTATGACCGCTTAAAAGTGTCAAAAAATTTTGAAATACCCTGTAGAAAAAACTTATGAAATATGTCTTTTTAAGACAACAATTAAATTTTGGGCAGACTTTTTTAGATTAACGAGAAAACTATTAACAAAAAAATTAGGCAGCAGCTGAGAAAATTTCGTAAATAAAAAACTCACAATATCTCTTAGCATCTACAATGGTTATCAACAAGACAACTAACAAACAGTAGTTATGCATGTCTGAAATAAAAAAGTTGTAGTTAAACTAAAAATTAATTGTTAAGATAGCGTGCAATAGACGTTTCGGCTCTATATGCGTTCGCCGTTCTTTAAAAAAAATGCCTTGGTCCCCGTGTTGATTTTTTTCGAAAATTTTTTTCAAAAATTTCTTAAAGTGTTTATTTACACTTTTGAAACATTTTTGCGAAAAAAAAATTTTTTTGTTAAAAAAAACTTTAAATATTTTGGTTCTTATCCTTTATCCCGACCCCACCCTAATTTAAAAGGGTACCGGGATACTGGATATGATTTCCACTAGAACTCAAAAAGCAAACATGCATGCATACCAGAGTTTCTTGGTGCAGTAGGACCACACTGACAAAAATTTGTTCAATTTCCATACTTTTAGGTTATTTTCCAGTATCCCGGCACCGTTTTAAATTAGGGTGGGGTCGGGATAAAGGATAAGAACCAATATTTTTCCTTGGTCTCCCAAGCTGATTTTTTTGGAAAAGTTCTTTTTTATCCAATTTCTCAAAAAGCCTTTACAGGTTGTTGTACCTGGCCAAGGGTTGGTCGCTTCGCGGCCAAGACCAGCACACTCCACACTGCAAAGTATTGGGTAAGTTGTAGATCATGGTTCCCAAATCATAAAATGTTAGATAAATCTACAATTCCCCAAATCCATTGCTATGTGGAGTGTGCTTGTCTTGGCCGTTTTTGAAAATCAGGTGCCATATAACCGAGGTTCGCGGGTCTTTATGATGAAATTTAAAAATTTTGGAAAAACGACCGGCAAAAACAGAATCCTTGCGATATTTCGGACTAGACTGGCGAATCACATTTAGCAAAAGACTTCGAAAATTGAGCTAAAGAAAGTGTCGGACCCAAGACGGGAACAAACTTTTGGGGGTGCCGGGTAACCGAGGTTTGACTGCATATATATTAAAATGTATATATAATATATATTTGCCAAAAAAATATTTATTTCTAACAATAAAAAGTGCATTTGAATGCTTTTTGAGAAATCGGATAAAAAATAAAATTTTCCGAAAAAAATCAGCTTGGGGAGCCAAGGAAAAATTTTTGAAAATTTTTTCACCAAAAAAATTTTTTTTCCCAAAAATGATCTAAAGGTGCAAATAATCATTTTCGAGACTTTGATGAAAAAAATTGTTTTCGTAAAAAAATGCACTGGGGGGATCAAGGCATTTTTTTTTTGGAATCGCGAACGCATACAGAGCCGATGTTTCTTAATACAAAATATTTCATATCTAAACTCGTTATAACTGCTAAACTTGGAAAGTTCTGTATAACTTCTGAAGAAAATAACCAAACAGAGAATATGTTATTACTTTCGCTGAAACAGTGTTGTCTGTATATATATATATATATATGTATAAAGAGAGAAAAACTACTTAAATACTAAAGATTAACTAAAAGCTACAGCAGCCATACTTGTTGCTACTTTTGTATAAGGAGTAGGAAAAGAACGAGTTTGTCTTTGTAGCTTCACAACTTTTGCAGTCAATTATGTAATTTTTCCTTTTTCGTGTGACCTTACCCTTTAACTTAATGATCCAATTAAGTACAGCGATTGCTAAGTTGAAGTAAAAAAATATTCAAAATAAAGCTATGTTACCTATTGTGCTTGAATTTTAAAAAATTTGTGTAAAAACAGGAGAAAAAATAATGTGTCCTTAAACATATTAAAAATCAGCAGGTTTAACCCGTCTGCAGTAATTTTAAGCAAATTTTTAAGGCAGCATAGAAATTTAGTGAAAAACATATTCGAATGAGTTGCCTTTACTAGTACCGGACTACAGGGTGTGTCGAAAAAAGTTGACCACTTTGCAAAAACAATTGAAATCAATTTCTCGAAGCAATTTTTCAACGCAATTCATATTTTATCTACTCTTCTGCAGTGTTTTTCATAGAAAATAACATTTGCAGTGTGTTTGAGATCCAATATGAACTCGGATATAGTAAAGAGTGTACTAGAAGGCACGCTGCGCCGATGGCGCATCAGCCCCAGCTTCTACATGTACATAGTACTGGCATCTGATGCCAGATTCATGCTCAGCATAGTCGATTTACTTATATAAGTAGTTTTGAATACAGTAATACCCGCCAATTCTCGATTTCCTCGCGAGACCAAAAAAATTTTATTTCAAATTCATTTCAAATTTTCCGAATTTTTTCCGATTCTGACCACCTCCATGGAAACCGGGAGATCCCCATGTTCCGGTCCTCTTATCGACCCGATCTTTTTTTTATTCGACGCGCAAGGAGCAGGCGCACAATAGTCATCGACGTCACAAAAATTTTTTCTTCCGCCAAAAAAAATGTTTCCCAATAGAGAAATTTTCGAAAAAATATTTTTGACCAGAAAAATTTTTTTCGCCGCACAAAACCTGAATATGTTATTGCATATTCATCGAGCCCTCACCCGGTTTCCTAATCGAGGACACCAACTTTGAAAATTAATGATCGCAAAAGTGGCCTAAAAAGTGAATGTTTCGTACGCGGTGAAGCAGCGTCATAGTATAGGTTGAGAGATTGAGAATGAAAATCTCTAAGCATAGAGCCTCTTCTCAAACCCAGCAAGTAACAGAACAGAAAAAACTATATATATATACATATATATATATAAGTAGGATGACTTATGTTTGCGGTCAAAGATGCGCTGCAGGGATTCCCGAAATTTTTGGAAATCAACTAGGTAAGGAGTTATGTGTACCAATTTCTTTTAGATGATCAAGTTTTTTTGACACACATTGTAGGGTAACGCGGTTTCAACGCAGGACACTACAATGAGATTCAATTGGATGACTGTCTTCTCAGAGCTTCTTCTTCGTTGATCTTGATTTCAGAGCTTGTCCAGCGGTTGAGCTTGAGCGTCCGGATCGATGGTCTTCCTTCTTCACAGTCTTCGGTCCAGTAGTAAATTGCTTTGCTTGCATCGGGTCCATCTTGGCCACCACATGATTAGGGTTGGCAAGGGTAGTGCTAAAACGACTTGCCGACTAGTTGCTGGGTTTGTGAACACCTTTTTAAGAGGCTGTAAAACCTTCATTTTTGGCATTTCAAAAATTTTTTTTGAACTATTATATGCAGAACGGCAAAATCTACAAAACAGCTGAAAAAAAAAATTCTGAAATGCCAAAAATGAAGATTTTACAGCCTGTTAAAAAAGTGCTAACAAACCCAGCAACTAGTCGGCAAGTCGTTTTGAGACTACCCTTGCCAACTCTACACATGATACTTCGCACTTTATCATACTGAACTTTATCATACTCACACCTAGCGTCACTTCGTTAACACATCCCTTCCAAACTTCAGTACACGAATTGATGACACTTTCGGGTTGACGAACCTTTCAGCACTCGAGTACAATCCACCAGAGACTTCCTTTCGCTATAACTGAAAAGAGGACTAACTAGTTTACCGGCATCCACGACAGCGACATCTTCTTTGTCACCAGAATTTCACTTGCGGTAGCTTCCAGCATTTTCTCATCCACAGCAGCCATAGCATCGCTTTTTCCCAACTTTCTTCATCGAGTCGACAATTCTTTTGATTGAGCGCTAAGCGCTGTCCATTCCCTTAGCTTCTTTCAAGAGCACTTCCTCCAGACCTTCCCGGATTTCCACAATTGCCTGGGCACCATTTGCTTCAGCATAGCTTTTTCGATTTGCATAGTGAATTGAAGAATTCAGAGCAGTCAAGGTTAAGCTTTAGAACAAGGATTACTGCTATTCTTGCCTTCGGGTCAATATTTCTTCGGTTGAATACAAATTGCGTTTGAAATCATAATACGATTGATTTGAAAAGTGAGTTTTCGGTTTGTTTGATTTCAATGAGATGTCCTTTTAGCGATACCAATGTGGTGGAAGTGAGGTGCTGGTGCTGCTACTAGTCACAAGTCGAGAGGCCAAAGAAGCTGTGGAGACACTTCTGCGCTAATAATCCGAAGGTTTTTCAGCTATGCGACATTGTGGACGACTAGCTGGCCGAAGAACGCATTAAGAAACTGAAACAGAAGATGATTAAATATTACTTTACTGCCTGAGTGTTATTTTTCTTTGGAATTTTTGTCAATAAAGAATGTTATTTTGTTATTATTATTCTCTATTCTCCCAACAGCGTAAACTCCCGTTAACGTAACATTAAAAACGTAACTCGCCGGTCCCTTGGAGTTCCGTTAATGGGAATTTTGACTACATCTACAAGTTAGAAAGATGAATGCCAATATTGGTAACATACAAGCGTTAGTTTCTATGAACGTAAAGTTTTTTCGATCGATTTTTCGTTGGCATTGACGTTACTACTCATTTACGCTCAAATCTTCAAAGTTCTTTCAGAACATTTCATTTAATTTTTTTAATTTGGACAAAGTCCTACACGCAGAGTAGGGCGGCGCACGTTGAAAAGTGTTCAAAGTTAAGCATCTTTACTTTAAAAAGGCTTATTTGTATGCTTCTCACGGTATGCTTTAATCTTTCAAAGTGTTGTTGATTATTCAATTTTGTTTAAAAAAAGGTCAAAAAACTTTTTATTTTATCAAAAACAGCTATATTTTTTTTTAATTTTCCAATAATGCTAACTTTTGCTGCTTTGCTGTTAGTAATATCAGCTAACATTTGTACAGCTTGCCCTGGCATTAATATTAACATCTTTGTACCATCTCCTGTACCTAGTTGGACTTTTTTGGTCTACATAAATCCACCGGTTGCACCGACTGGATCGGTTTTTATATTCTTTTCAGAAAATGACGATACATTTTACATTTTTAGTATGCTCTTACTGCTCCTCAAAACATACCTGTAATTTTTTTATTGCTTTATTAATTTTCTAAGCACAAAAAAGTTTTGCAAATGTCCAAGATCATTGAGAGCAGTCTGAAAAAAATTCAGTAATTTAAAAAATTTACATTTTTCAATCAACTTTGGATTTTGCTTTTACACACACATACCGTATTTTCTCTAATAGGCGCCCATGCTCTGATAAGTGCCCCCCACCCCCCTTCTTAGCTTCAAGTGATCTAAAATTTCTGTTTTCATTCATTGTTTCAGCCGTGTAAAAAGTGCCTGTGAGGAATTTTAAAAATCTATCATGCACTTTTCATGCAGCTTAAATAGTTATGTCAGACTGACAGGGGGTTGGGGGGTTCCCATGCCAATCTGACAAAATCTGACAACGGGGGTGGGGGGTAGAAGACCTTTTCTGACAGGAATGTCAGATTTCTCCGCAAATTTTTCGCTAAATATTTTAAGAATTTAAGCTAGATTTCTAAAATTTTAAATTATTTTGTCATATAAAAAATAGATAGATAGATATATTTTAATACATAGATTTGAAAATAAATATTGAATTTTCCCATCATGGCTCATATTTCAAGTCATATTAAAACTCATATTAAAGGCAATATTTTTTATGCACTTGTAACTTAAAAACATGCAATTAACATATAATAAAGGCTTCTGTTATTTTACACTATCGTTTTTAAGGTTTTAAACTTCAAAAAAAATATGCAGAAATAAATTTTGGGTCACAAAGTTGTGTCAGAAAATTGTCAGATTTCAATAAGGGGGGTTGTCAAGCCCATTCTGACATGTTCTGACAGGGGGTGGGGGTTCCCAAAAACGGCCTGTCAGTCTGACATAATTTATGGACGTTCCCTTATGTGCTAAACTATGCCGCAGAGTTATATTTATTGTTAAGATTTTGCTAAAAAAATCTTATATAGTATTTGGCGTGTGTGGGTGGGTGGGTAACGCTTTTTTACTTCGAAGGCCAGAACGGGTCGTAGATAGCGAAATCACTTTTGTCGCTAATACCATCGTGTTCCCCAGAATGTCAGCTTTCGTTTTAAAAAGAACAGGCGAAAAATGAGTTCTAATAGGGATATACCTATTTTTATGAATGAAGTCATAGCCCCTCATTGAAATTTCGAAATACTATAGAGGCGCCGGTAGGCGCCTGTGATCCCTTGTAAATAAATACTTTAATTAGAGAAATAAAAAGTCTAACAAAAAATTGCCTTCACACAAAAATTTTAAATTTTTTTTTCAGTTTCGCTATCAAGATCTGTGAGGTTAACAAAGTTATGGAAAAATTGTCGTATACGTCATCCTCCCGAAATCGTGTTATAACGCATTTTTATGGTGTTTTAGACAGTGAACACTATAGAAAACATGATTTCGAGGCGCGGAAAGACGTTTTTCGGCACAAATAATTTCAGACCAAAATTAAGGTTCTACCGGAGAATCCGGTCCCATTTTTGCCTTGGTCCCCTCTGTTGTTTTTTTCCTTGGTCCCCCCTTTTTGCCTTGGTCCCCCCTGTTGTTTTTTTTTGCGATAGGGTAGGTTTTAGACAATCCAAAACAATAACAGGGAAGCAGGGCAAAAAGAAAATGGGGACCAAGGAAAAAAAACAACAGGGGGACCAAGGCAAAAATGGGACCGGATTCTCCGGTAGCACCAAAATTAACATTTAATTACAAAAAAACCAGAGTCAGGATCAACAAAGTGTAGACTGTGATTCACCTAAAAAAAGAAACGTTATCTCACATTACAACCTACATGCTAGCTTATATAAAAAGCCCTGGAAATGGATACAGCCTGAGCACATTTTCTCGGATTCATCTCTAGTGTGAGCTGTCTGGTGTAGCTCAACCCGCACGTTTTATATACTAAAATGTAGCCAAGATTCTAGGCTTTCATTTGAGCTATTATACAAAAAAATCAAACTCAAGTCACGATTAAAATTCGAAAATCATTCAACAATGCCCAATTCCTTGCCAGGGCTTACCCAGGGCTGTCCCAGAACTCTTCTATATTTATAGGGTTGTTAAACAGTTAACTCGATTTTTCAAAAAAATTTGCCGTTATTTCTTGTTTTTATGCTACTTTTCTATAAATTTTTGAGCAGGTGACCCCACGTTTGAAAGCCTGGAATGTTGGCTACCCAATGGTACAAAAATTTCTTGGTTTAGTTCACAAAAATATATATGTTTTATTACAAATGCTGTCGAATTATTTCGAACTATTTCGAATTAAAAGTTCGAAAATAATTCGAAAGTGTTTGTAATAAAATATATACATTTTTGAGAAAAAAATCAAGAAATTTTTATAGCATTGGGTAGCCAACATTCTAGGCTTTCAAACGTGGGGTGAGTCGCTCAAAATTTTAGAGAAAAAATAGCATAAAAATAACAAATAAGGGCAAATTTTTTTGAAAAATCAAGTTAACTGTGTAACAACCCTAAATATTTATACTTGGAAATTACGTTTTTTGTAGTTTTAATTTACATGATCATTTGCAACCTTATACTCAAAATGTAGGCCTGCTCCCTGGCGTCATTTTCATTTTCAGTATATGTTTATAAATGATCATGTAAATTAAAATTGCAAAAAAACGCTAGTTCCAGAATAATACCGAAATCCTACCCCTCAAAAATACTCATGTCTTCCCTGGTCAAACCTTTGCTAGCTACCTTATTTTTTTGAAATGATTTTGGCGTAGAAAAATTTCGATCTGGTTCCCTATGAAATTCTGACTTAAGAAAGTCACTGAACGCGTTGACAAATAAATAAAATTGGTGGAGGTTCAGGCGATATAGAGGTAGATAGGCACCATTTCGGCTGGTCTCCTTTCATCTTGATGGTCATTTCCATGGAATCTCAAAATAAAGATATTGCCGACAGTAAAGCAGTGCTGTAAATAAATCCAATCGATTCCTCGATAATTTTTGGGCTTAGAATAGGGCTTCCCACTCAAAATTTTAAAATAAAGGACATTTTTTATGAAATAAAGGACATTTGGTCAAAAAGTGCCATTTCATCCAGTACTTATTGGGTTTTGAGTAACAAAAACAAGGATTTTGACGTGAAATTTCAAAAATTCTAAAAATTTGAGGTTCCAAATAAAGGACAAATCTTTAAATAAAAAACGTTTGGAAGCTGTGCCTGAGAAGTCAGTAAAATAAGTAAAAAAATAAATAAAGTGTGCACCTAGCGGGATTAGAATAGCCGACTTAGGGCGATGCGTATACCGTAAAAACTCTAATAGAAACCCCGGGGTTGCTATTTTTCAACCTCCTAAAAATCTTGAAATTGTCAATCAAAAATGGCCTTAACTCTGCAATCCTAGTAAAAATGGTTACTATTAGAGAGGGGGTTTCTATTAGAGTTTTTACGGTATAAAGTTGCGGAGCTACTTGCATATACCCCCTTAAATCAAGTTTTTTTTAAATGTTCCCAAACACCATATATCGACCTAAAATCGCCTCAGGAGTTCGCAAAAGACATTATTTTCAGGTTCCGGTCAATAAAAAAAGAGTTTTTCGCATTTTGAAATTTCGACAAAATTGAAGTTCGACCTTTCGGTCCAGAGTTTGGCCTCAATGACAACTAAAACTTTCACCTACTTTAAAATGGAAGAAGTTGAACATAGTTTTGAATGCTAGGGCCTACCGCATAAATAAACTCTGGTATGCATGCTTTTTCATGCATCCAGAGTCTCTTTCGAGTGATTTGCGTCTAAGGTATGTGGGTGTGCGCCTGCGCACCCCTTCGGGGGCGCAGGGGGCATGTCGGTTAGAGATGCGCGCACCCATATACCTTAGACATAATTCCGAGCAAGACTCTCGATCAAAAATGCATTTAGAGGTACTTTTTGCCAAGTCCCATGTTGAAAAACAATATAAAACAGTCATATGGTCGAGATTTCAAAATGCTCAAAACTCGAACACCCAAAAAACTCAGAACTCAGAAATAATGTCCTTTTTGAACTCCTGAGGCGATTTTGAGTCGATATAGTTTTTAAAAAAAGTTGATTTGGGGGGGTATATGCAAGTAGCGTCAAAGTTTCCCCTATTAAAATAGTGTTTGTATGGTTTTACAAATAGCAGAATAAAAATTAGTTTACTTCTAATACTTTAGAATCAGTGCTACTCAGGTGGCAATTGGTGCGTACGACTGCTTAATCAAAATAATCAAAACATTTACGAACTTTGGTATGCATTATGTTTTATTACATATTTAGCCAGTTACTTTAGGGCTCAAGTGGCACCAATAGTCGCTGGCGCTTATATGGATCTATACATTTGTCCAAATGGTCGTATTACTATTTTAAATCGGTAAGTTAAGTGCTATTTAGTGCTATTATTTACAGAACTTTTGGCCTTATACGACATTAGGTCCCCCCTGTTGATTTTTTTTTATTTTTTGCTTCTATTTTAACCAATTTTATTTTCTTCTTTCGGCGACACATTAACATTCATAAATTTTCACGAGTTGTTCAACAAATTTTCTGAAATAATTCTGATTTCTTGCACGACAGTTCTGACGAAAAACGGCTTCAGCAATGTACGAGGCGAGCAAATTATCACTGGTTCCATAGAGGCGCTTGATCTTATGTTTCATATGATCAAAAGAAATAAAAATAGAAATAAAAAAATTCATAAGAAAAAAAATAAGCAAAAATAGATTCGAAAACAAAAATCAGCAAAAAAAATCAACAGGGCGGACCAAGGCAAAAAATGGGGCACTATTGCTGTTTAGAACACCCCTCCAAAAGGTCAAAAAATAAATCACGATTTTTTTTTATAATTTTTTTGCGGGATTTTGAATATTTGTTAAATAAAATTTTATTTGTTGCATATTTTCATTTTTCATTTCGATGTATCCCTTATTTTTTCACAAGAGAAAAATGGTGGCCCCTTATTTTTCGTATCTGAATTTACCTTTTTCAGTAAAATATATCTCAAATAGATAAAATAAATATAATATAATAAATGATTATTTGATATATGGACATATTAAAGCAAAAAAAAACTTGGAAAAAGTCACAAAAAAAGTTGACCTTTCAAGGGGGTCTAAACAGCAATTGTGCCAAAAATGGGACCTATTGTCGTATAGGGCCGAACTTTTGTCTCTTTATTATAACCAGGGTTTTTTTGCCACAATCTCTTAATCATGCACCTACACCACTTCATTGATTAAAATTTAATAAGTTACGATCGTTTTAAATCTTCCCAAAACAAAGGTCTATCCTGTAGATCATTAATTGTAGCCTTGGATCTTCTCTACGAACTAGCCAGACAGAATTATAAAAATAC
Source organism: Ditylenchus weischeri (assembly GCA_029231635.1). Taxonomy (NCBI): domain Eukaryota; kingdom Metazoa; phylum Nematoda; class Chromadorea; order Rhabditida; family Anguinidae; genus Ditylenchus; species Ditylenchus weischeri. The sequence goes on along the minus strand of JAMRYI010000765.1, from coordinate 6,691 downwards.
AGACTTTTTAAAAATGGAAACCATTTCATGTTTGGAACTCGTTTTTTAATCAATTTTGAATATATTTTTAACTTCCAGCAAAATTTCTTCCAAACACTATTCTGTTAGGGTTGAAAGGCCGTGAACATGTCTAAGTCTTTTTTAACGTTTTTTCAAGGTACATGCAAGGTGTTTAGGCCGGAGTACGGTATATGAAGTCCTCACAAAAACCGGTTTTAACCACTTTTTCGTGTGTCTTTTAACATCTTTAACGTACAGAAAACATGTTTTTTTGGTGGCGCAAGACCATTTCCGGAAAAAAAATATTTTTTGAAAATTTTGACTTTTGGGGGTACCAGGATACCCCTTTTACGATATTCTACCTGGTTTTTATCACTGGGACTGTGCTAAAAGAGTCTCTTTATGCATATATTACCAAGAGTGTTGCTCGGAATTATGTCTAAGGTATGTGGGTGTGCGCCTCTCTAACCAACCAAGCCCCCTACGCACCCTACGCCCCCGCAGGGGGCTTGGAGGCTTGGGGTTGAGATGCGCACACCCACATACCTTAGACACAAATCACTCGAAAGTGACTATGGATGCATAGAAGGGGCTTGGGGTTGAGATGCCCACACCCACATACCTTAGACACAAATCACTCGAAAGTGACTCTGGATGCATAGAAGGGGCATGGAGTTGAGATGCCCACACCCACATACCTTAGACACAAATCACTCGAAAGTGACTATGGATGCATGGAGGGGGCTTGGGGTTGAGATGCCCACACCCACATACCTTAGACACAAATCACTCGAAAGTGACTCTGGATGCATAGAAGGGGCATGGAGTTGAGATGCCCACACCCACATACCTTAGACACAAATCACTCGAAAGTGACTATGGATGCATGGAGGGCATGGGTTGAGATGCCCACACCCACATACCTTAGACACAAATCACTGAAAGTGACTCTGGATGCATGGAGGGGCATGGAGTTGAGATGCCCACACCCACATACCTTAGACACAAATCACTCGAAAGTGACTATGGATGCATGGAGGGGCATGGAGTTGAGATGCCCACACCCACATACCTTAGACACAAATCACTGAAAGTGACTATGGATGCATGGAGGGGCATGGGTTGAGATGCCCACACCCACATACCTAGACACAATTAGACATCACTCACTGAAAGTGACTATGGATGCATGGAGGGGCATGGAGTTGAGATGCCCACACCCACATACCTTAGACACAAATCACTCGAAAGTGACTATGGATGCATAAAGCAGTATGCAAACGAGAGTTTTTTATACGGTAGGTCCCAGTTAACAAAACTATGTTCAAAGTCTATCTTTTTCGGTCTTTTTAACGTATCCAGGTTCATTCAAAATACCCTTTATGGGTATTGAAGTAATAAGTGTATACGCTGGGATCCAGGTCCAGGCACACATTTATAAAGTCAAAATTTTAGTCAAAATTTTCAAAAAATATTTTTTTTTCCGGAAATGGTTTTCCGCCACCTAAAAACATGTTTTCTGTACGTTAAAGATGTTAAAACACACGAAAAAGTGGTTAAAACCGGTTTTTGGGAGGACTTCTTATACCGTACTTCAGCCGGTGTTTAAATAAATTCGCCGGTTTTAAAACGGCTACAACTTTTTGTGTAAATCGAATCCCGAAATTATGTGAACATCAATCGATTTTTATCACCGATAATATCTTTTTGGTATATAATGTCAAAAACACGATTTTTGCTTGGTCCCCTGTGGTTCGGGACGTGGACTGTAGATGCTTCTGGATGGTCAGAACTCAAACCACAGGGGAGACCAAGCGAAAATCATGTTTTTCACATTATATACCAAAAAATTATTGTCAACATTAAACATCGGTTGGCATTCACAGAATTTCGAAATTCGATCTATACAAAACGGTGAGGGTGGAGTTGGCCAATCGTTTTTTGGCCAAACTTTGTCTCAGGACAAATTCGATTTTGGGCAATCGTGTTTTCAGCCAGCCTTGACGTTGCGCCAGTTGGACTTTGGCCAATGCTTTGTTTCAGCCAATCGGGTTTTGGCCAATGTTATACTTGAGCCAGTCATGTTTTGGCCATTGCGATATTGTAAGGGCATTATAATATAGATATTGTAGTATAGGAACCCGGTCGAAACCCGACTGTCTCAAGTCAAGCATGTGCACAGGCCGGCCCGGGCTTTTAGCGGCCCGGCCAAGGCCTTGCTGCAATTTTAAAATTCTCAGCGGGCAATGCCGAAAAAGTTCCGGTCCCCGGCCGGCCCGAAAAGCCCGCCATAATTGACTTTCCAAAATACCGCCTTTTTAATCCTAGGGTTAAATTTCCTTCGACCTTTTCCTTCGACTTGACTTTTTTCCCACCTCTCCCACCAAATGCTTCCTGGTGGACGAGAATCGAGAACGCCTATATGCTCAGTCAATTTCTTCGGTATGCGTTGGCAAATCATTGATGGAGTGTGATATTTTGTTTGAGTGATATGTCGAATAAAATATTTGTGAAGAAATTTTTGTATGACTTTGTTGATTGTATTCTCCAGTATACTTAAGCCGGGCCTAACCGGGCCAGCCCGGGCCGAAAAAAATTTTTTCAGTGCGGGCCGGGCCGAGAAAAAAATTTTTCGGGCGGGCCGGGCCGCCAAAATCACGGCCCGTGCACATGCCTGGCTCAAGTATAACATTGGCTGGTTCGAGTATTATATTGGCCAAAGTCCGACTGGCGGAACGTCAAGACTGGTTGAAAATTTTTTGGCTGAAACAAAGTATTAGTTCAAAAATAAGTTTGGCCAACTCCCCCTCCCCCTATAAAAGTTATGGCCGTTTTAAAACCTGCGAATTTCTTGAAACACCCTGTGTTTCTGTGAATTCCCTGTTTTCAACTTTTTATCGCTATTCCACCGTAACTACCACCCCCTCCTCCCCCCATTCTCCAAAATAGCTATTCCATTATGCACCAGAACCAATGCTGTAAATCTTAAAATTTCGGCACTGGCACCGCACCGGGCGTCGGCCTGGAAAAGTTTGGCAAATCTAAAGACATTATCACTTTCATATCTCTAAAGGAAATTTTTATTTAGGTATGGTTTTAGTTGTAGTGGTGGTCAATTGTGCACAGCTGCTGGCCCGTGCTAGCTTACAAGCTACTATCATCATAACACCTCGACGAAAATTCTTACCAAACTAGTAATATAAATAAAAATATTTAAGTAATGTAAAGTGTATAAATAAATTTAAAGGTACATACCAGTCCGTTATAGTGAAAAAAGGCGGGGCAAAAATTTCTTCCTCTCTTGATAATTTTCAAAAAGCAGATATTAGGTTGATGCATAAGTTCTTACAGAATGTTAATGTGATGAAATTTGTGATCCAAAGTGATTCACCAGTAGGCATGCCAAAGCACACTTCTTTCTTGGTATAATTGTCGAATAGCGCCACCTCATGACACACCCCGAAACGTGGTTTTTTAACGTTTTATCACCTGAAAAGCTCAGAAAACATGGTTTCCAGTGGCACTAGGCTGTTTTGTGAAAAATATTTTTTTGACCACTTTGGACCCAAAACCCTAGGGGGGACCCTTGTGGTCAAATTTTCAATTATATATTTTTCAAAATTTTGCAAAATTTAGGATATATACACCTTCATGGATATATGCCTTAAAAAAAAGTTGGGTCTTTGTCCGCGAAGCGGCCAAACATACCTAATTACTAAGGCTTTGGACCCAAAGTGGTCAAAAAAATATTTTTCAAAAAACAGCCTAGCGCCACTCGAAACCATGTTTTCTGAGCTTTTCAGGTCATAAAACGTCAAAAAACCACGTTTCGGGGTGTTTCATGAGGTGTCGCTATTCGAAAATTATTCTTCTTTCTTTTCCATACAAACACTTTACTTCCTTATATAAAAAAATAATGAAAGGGAACAAAACTTAAGGACTCTGGAAAAGTGCTTATCGTTTTTCCAAAAACTAAATGCCTGATGTAGATAAAATAATTTACATTTTTTTCTACTTTTGCGTGTCATTTTGCATGACATTTTGCTTTGGGGGATGACTGTTATTCTATACTAGGGTCAAAATTTCTAACTATTTGCTGGTTGGTCTTAGCACGAAAGTTTGCTAATGCACTAAATTTTTACATGCCGTGAGCTAGTTCGTTTGTCAATTATTCTATGTTTGGTGCACATAAAGCGAGATATTTTGTAACCCTCTTTTGGATTTGGATAAGCACATTTTTTCTTAGACCAATGACCTATCCTTTATGACAGATTCACCATTTGTATTTGTGACCATGGACGTAGTCGGAGGGGTGAGGCTAACCAGGCTCCAGCGGTACCGGACAATATTTCGCTGACAATTATTTCGCGCAACACTATTTCGTGGACCATTATTTCGCCGCGACAAAATTTTGCCGATATTTCAGGTGTCGTTTTTTCGCCCTGCTGAAGAACGAATAAAACGACTGGTGACACAAGCAGTGAACAATTGGCAGAACATCGTTCCTTTCGGATATCTCGGTGCGATCGCGTCCAACTTCAAAATGGCTCAAGGTCCTTACATTCCAGCCGGCGAGCCAGATTCATCTGATGAAGAAATTTGTTGTTATCTTTGTTGTTATTTGCTTCTCTGATTTGTTGTTATGAAACTTGAGTCAATAAAACTTTGTTTTGGATTTACTTGAAAAACGTCTGGCATGTAATCAATTAAATTAGTAAAATGGTGGCAAAATTTTGTCGCGGCGAAATAATGGTCCGCGAAATATTGTCATGTACCCGGCTCCAGCTTCCTATGAATTATTTTCAAGCATCTCCATAAATTGTCGTCAGCGTCGGAGTCGGCGCTGTTGCCAACGCTGGTGCTTTTCATAAAAAGTCGGCGCCAGAGGCAATTTTTTTTTCAAATTCAGGAGCAGCACCACTAGGGTTGTTACACAGTTAACTCGATTTTCAAAATTACCCATATTTGCTTTATGCTACTTTCTAAAAAGCCTTGAGCAGGTCACCTCACATTTGAAGTTTGGGACAGGTATACCCATCATTTAGTTCACAAAATGTATATATTTTATTACAAACGCTGTCGAATTATTTCGAACTATTTCGAATTAAAAGTTCGAAAATAATTCGACAGCATTTGTAATAAAACATATACATTTTTGTGAACTAAACCAAGAAATTTTTATACCATTGGGTAGCCAACATTCCAGGCTTTCAAACGTGGGGTGACCCGCTCAAAATTTTAGAGAAAAAATAGCATAAAATCAAGAAATAAGGGCAATTTTTTGGAAAAATCTAGTTAACTGTGTAACAACCCTAAACACCACATAAAAAACGAAAAAGTGCATGAAACAAAGTTAGGAATAATTTTCTTGTATGCATGGAAAACTGTTTACTAATTTTTTTATCATTAAAATATACAAAGAAAAATGGATTGCAACTGAATTTTCAACTAGCAGCAGAGGTATTTCGATGAATGATGAAAAAGTGCTATATTAAATGACATGATACACTTATTTCTTGATCTGGGACGCTAAATTAACGTAGCTCAGACGCTCCTTCGACGGCAGAAAGATCTTTGCATTTGCTAGTTGAGGCCTTGTCCTTGGAAGTTTCAACAAAAGGTAATGGCGAATAGGGCTAAATAAAGTTTTAAAATTACTTTTGAAAGTCAATAATTTTTATTGCAAAATGTTTTCATTTTATAGAATTTTACCAAATTCTCGACTGCATTTCTTGTTTTCGCCTAGGGTTGCTGAAATGGCCGGCCACAATCTTTCCGGGAATATTCCCGGGAATATTCCCGGCCATTATCTTTTTTTCCGGCCACTTTCGGCCATATTCCCCAAAATGACACTCTAAGCATTTTATTCAATAAGACATAACAATTCCATCAAAAATTGTCCATAAACACATCAAACTCATTCTCAATAATGTTAGTTTCTTCTGTTTCTTGCTCCTCTGCTTCTTCCATCGGCTGTTCCACTCGCGCTTTCTTGAAGGGGTACAGGCCGTTTGATCGCCACAAATTTGATCGCCGGCTTATTTTGATCGCCACAAAATTTATCGCCACAAAATTGATCGCTCACAAAATTGATCGCCACAAATTTGATCGCTCACAAATTTGATCGCCAGTCAAATGTGATCGCCAGTCAAATTGATCGCCTGCATATTTCGATCGCCACAAAATTGATCGCCGGCTTATTTTGATCGCCACGAATTATTTTTCTGCAAGTGAATCGGTGGACGGATGTCGATGCGAAAAAGTTGAGCAAGAAAGAATGGTCACAAGGCCTAGTCACTGCTTTGAAGGATGTATAGATTGTTTATTGAAGATTGTTATCGAAAATAGTTGAATAAAGTTGCGATGCTGTTGTTGCTCCTTGACATTTGGTTTGTGCCTTTGTGATTGGCTTTAGTTGTCTGTTAGTGTTTTGAACTCCTGATTCTCGGTCTACACCTTCAATATTTTTTAACTTTCCACCCTGGAGCCATTCTGTACCCCAGATCTAAATTCACTTTCCAATATATAGCTTTCCTAAAAAGAAGTACCCATGATAGGGAACCCAGGAGGAGAGTACCAAGGTGGTGTTAATTATATGAGGAATGCCCATGAGAGTACCCAAGAGTAGGGTACTCAGGTATACTCAGGTAGTGTTACTCAGCTGAGGATTATGTATGTGGTCATCCAGGTG
>JAMRYI010000754.1:0-78066 GCA_029231635.1 Ditylenchus weischeri | reverse complement strand
CCTGTTGTTTTTCACCATTTTTATTCAAATTTTTATGCTACTGATATATTACCCCCCCAATGAAATTTTTTTGAACTCCTTCAAACACCATTTTAAGCATTTCCTACACGTTAAACACGATAAAAGGTTCACCTACTTTTCTTTATAAAATGTCAATTTTCAGAAAATTTTTGTGGGTAAATGACTATTTTTACCCTGTTTTGTCACTGCAGCGAGGCAAAAAGAGCCTCTATATGCATTTTATGATCAAGAGTCACCTGTATGGATATATACCCTTTCCCTTCCTGCAATGAGGAGCGAGTTGGTCTTTGCCGCGAAGCGGCCAAACATAGCTAAAATCTAGGATACCTGGAATACCTTAAAAAAGTCATTTGCCCAAACATTTTTTTCTGAAAATTGAATTTTATAAAGAAAAGTAGATGAAAACACCTTTTTTGTCGTGTTTAACGTGTAGGAAATGCTTAAAAATGGTTAAAATGGTGTTTTGAAGGAGTTCAAAAATTTCATTTGGGGGTGTAATTCGGTAGGGTCAAATTTTTTATTCAAAACAAATGCAACGCATCATTCTATACCCTCTTCGAGAATCGTTCTTAACACATTTATCACAACAAATGAAAAAAAAACTATTTGTTTGTACCTGGCAAAAGTTGTTTTCTGTTGAATGATATAAAGTTTGTAGCCCATTGGTTTTCCCATCTTTTTTCCTAGTTTTCTGTAAGCAGTCCAATCATCACTTATAATAGTTGTTCTAAACAAATCCCTGAGTCGTATATCCTCCAAATTGATAACTTCTTTCGTTTCAACAAGATGCTTGCGTACCATTTTGCTAAATCATAAAATAGCACAAAAAATATTGCACTGTTCGAAAAATGGTGAAAAGTAGAGACAGAAACGGGTCGGGGCCCCGACCGCTGCTGAGCCGATTTTGGCCAAAACCCTGACCCGAAACCCCGTTCGAAGTTTTCTCAAAACCCCGACCCCGAAATTTGTATGAGACACCGAATTTTCGGGGCCCGATTTTATCAAAAAAGGACACAAAGGAATACCGTTTTCTTCATTTTCTTCAAGTTCATTTTTTTGATTTGTTGTTTATTTCGTTTTTCCACCTGAGAAGGCAGAAATGCGAATATTTCTTAACAAAGCTTTGCCGTTGATAAATTACTGTTATTAAATTTGAATATATTTGGTTGTATGAATAGACTTTATTTAATTGCAGAAAGACCAATAAGCAGTGAGGAGAAAATTACTTCGTCCCATGTGAGACTTCAGAATAACGATAGAAAAAACCCCGCAATTAGGCCCCGAAAGGCCTTGAGAACCCCGACCCCGAACATTACAACAGAGTAAAACCCCGACCCGAAACTCGCCCGAAGGCACTTTTCTGTCTCTAGTGAAAAACAACAGGGGGACCAAGGCAAAACATGGTACCCATTGTGGAATAGGGCCGAAAAAACTGTTTAGATATCTAGCACTATCCAACTTTCTTCTCTAAAACTCGAAAAGGTGGCACTTTTCTGTCTCTAGTGAAAAACAACAGGGGGACCAAGGCAAAACATGGTACCCATTGTGAATAGGGCTGAAAAACTGTTTAGATATCTAGCACTATTCAACTTTCTTCTCTAAAGCTCGAAAAAGGTGGCACTTTTCTGTCTCTAGTGAAAAACAACAGGGGACCAGGCAAACATGGTACCCATTGTGGAATTGGCTGAAAAACTGTTTAGATATCTAGCACTATTCAACTTTCTTCTCTAAAGCTCGAAAAGGTGGCACTTTTCTGTCTCTAGTGAAAAACAACAGGGGGACCAAGGCAAAACATGGTACCCATTGTGGAATAGGGCCGAAAAAACTGTTTAGATATCTAGCACTATTCAACTTTCTTCTCTAAAACTCGAAAAGGTGGCACTTTTCTGTCTCTAGTGAAAAACAACAGGGGGACCAAGGCAAAACATGGTACCCATTGTGGAATAGGGCCGAAAAAACTGTTTAGATATCTAGCACTATTCAACTTTCTTCTCTAAAACTCGAAAAGGTGGCACTTTTCAGCTAAAAGGTGGCACATTTAATTCTCGTCCAAACTTTTTCTATGATTGTGTAGCCGGGGATATTGGGTTGATTATGTTGTCAAATTGACTGTGGTGAATAACGAGTGAATTTCAGGGAAGCGCAGCCTATATTGTCCGCCCTCGAGGTCCACTCCAGTGGCTAGGTAATTCATTTTAAAACCCTATTTAGAGGCATTCAAAAAATTATTTAGATCCTGGAGCATTTGGAACCCTTGGTGCGAGATTTCTCAGTGACTTCTAAGCTCTCCTCAGACTCCCGCGAGAGAAATTTCAATCGCTTGGTAAGCATGATTTTATTTTTTGATATTTACCAAATTGATCAGCAATCTAGCAAACATTCAAGCATTAAAGGTTTGGTAAAATACTTTGCAAAAAGTTGGTTATTGAAGCTTCGCGGGTCAGAGTCACGAGAAACCTGACAAAGTCACGAGACAAGCTTTAATAACCAACTTTTTGTATGTATTTTTAAAAACTTTTAATGCTTGAATGTTTGCTAGATTCTGCTGATCAGTTTGAGTAAAAAATATCTAACAAGTGAAATAAAAAATTATGCTTACCAAGCAGTGCTTGAAAATCAAGGTCAAGTTCAAGGTAAAACTTGACTTTGAAACATCAAGGTCGTTTTTCTCGATTTTTGTAGAAAACGGGTCTGAATTTTTCCTCATTTGTAAAGTCAAGATTTGTGCTGAACAAACGTACTTTCAGAATGATCATGAATTTTCGAGATGATATAGCCTGAAGTCAAGGTAAAATCACCTTGATTTTACGGAGGGTCAAGGTCAAGATAAATCAAGGTGGTTTTACTTTGACTTCAGGCTATATGTCATCTCGAAAATTCATTATCAAAATTCTGAAAAGTACGTTTTGTTCAGCACAAAATCTTGACTTTAGGTGATAGGGAAAAAATTCAGACCCGTTTTATAAAGTCATGTTTTACCTTGACCTTGACCCTCCGTAAAATCAAGGTGATTTTTTCTTGACTTTAGGCTATAACTCATCGTACAAAAATGATATCGTTATTCTGAAAAGTACGTTTTGTTCAGCACAAAATTTAGACTTTAGGGAATGGGGAAAAAAATTCAGACCCGTTTTCCTTACAAAAAATCGAGAAAAACGACCTTGATGTTTTAAAGTTGAGTTTTACCTTGACCTTGACTTTTGAAAACACTGTTACCAAGCGATTGAGGTTTCTGAGGAGGGCTTTAGGAAACATCTGATTTATTACAATTGTCAAGCTTACAAAACTTGTGTTTGCAGGCGTGGGTGGTGGATTTGCCCTAGGGGCAAAGGCTGTCAACCCTGATTGCCCAGTAATTTTAGAATTTCTTAAAAAACATTTTTTTTGAAAATCAACATATTTTTTAAGGTTGTGATACTTTACGGAGATGGAGCTTCAGGGTATAATATTTTTACAAATGTTAGCTTGCCAATCTAGTTGCTTAGCAGTTTAACTGCTGCTTGCAAAATGCAAAAACTATTTGATTTGAAATTTTCGTTTTGACTAAATTGACTAAAAAGAGACCCACCAAAACGTCACTTGAGTTTGGTCATAAGACCTACATAAATACATGTTCGATTACCCTCTAAAATTCTCGGGCTCCGGCCAACAGCTTACCATTGCTGGGAAAATCCCCGGGAACCAGTATTTTCAGGTGGTCTCAAAATGCTTGCTAGGATATACAGTGAAGATCTTCTTTGAGAATTCGACGCACGGTCCTGTCAGAGATTCCCAGCCCGTTTGCAGCACGACGACTTGACATTCCTGGCTGCCCCTCGAACGCCTCGCACACTTCTTCTATCTTGTCATCCGCGCGTACATACCTAATAAATAACAAATCCCGATAAGCGTAGTCCAACAAAAGCAACCTTGTTTTATCCCCTTTCTTTCGCTCAACACTGCCGGTTTGCTTAAACCTTGGATCCAAGCCATGACTAGCTTTCGATCTAGCACAGTAGCATGTCATCCCATACCATTTGGCGGTTCCTGGCGTACTCGGCGAGCAGACGTTGCATAACTATTTGCACTCCTATTCATCCACAGTACAAACTTTGCCCTTTCTTGATTCGAGTATGTCATCCTAAAGATAATGATAAAAACAACGAGAAATAAGCATTTCACAACAATATCCATAACTTTGGAAATGACCCGTTCTTTTATTTTTAAACAAAATCCCAGACTCTGAGCTTTCGAATGCATGGTCAACGGCGAAATTTGTGCACGAATTGAAAAAGTTACATGCAAAACAAATGTGGGTAAAAGCATTCTATATGTAATCTTGGTGCATGACTTTTGTTTCGATTAGGTAGTGGGCAAGTAGCGGCTTGGTTGTTTTTTTTCACCTGGTTCAATGTGTATTCGTTGTGTATTTTTTACTTTTTTCTTATATTTTCGATGTTTGTAAGCATGTATGATCTGTCAATAATATAAAAAATAATATAAAAACCAGTAGGTCGAATCAAACCAGAGAAAAAATTACACCGCCACCAGATTGCCTAACAAAAATGACATAGAATTGACCATACAAATTGGCTGTGTAAATGCAAAATTGTAGGTTCTCTCTTATGGAATTTGACTCATTTGTGCGACACAAGTTGCCTGTGATAGCAATTATTGGTAATTTTCACTTACAAGAGAACCGATCGAACTGTACGATTCGATACAAAATTTTTGACAATGCCATCTTGTAGAGCATGGTTGATTTAACGGGCGAGTCAAAAGTCCGCGGTATATTTTTGGGCTCATTTTGGAAAATAAAAATGGTGCTACTGGAGAATCCGTTCCCATTTTTTCCCTTGGTCCCCCCTGTTGTTTTTTAGTGTTTCAAAAAAAAAATAGTTTCAAAAATTATTACAGTCTGGTCTCGTTTATCCGACACCTGATTTTAAAAAAGGTGTCGGATAAATGAGAGCCGTGGATCTTTATGGCAACGTAAAAGGATTTGGGAAAAACGATCGGCAAAATCAGAATCCTTGCAATATTTCGGACTAAAACAACCAAAGACAACTGGAAAAACATTTTAAAAATTGGCTTAAAAAAGTGTCAGACCCTTGGTGGGAACCAACTTGAGGGGGTGTCGGATAAACGAGACTAGACTGTAGTCTCCAAACATTTTTTAAAAAATTACAAAAAAATCAACAGGGGGGACCAAGGCGAAAAGTGGGAACGGATTCTCCAGTAGTGCCATAAAAATAGTGCATTAAAAAAAATTCCTAATAATAGGTTTTGTAGGCAGAGAAATTGTCTGCAAGTCTGCATTTTCACTTTTTATTCTACTCATCAATATGACCACCATTGGCCGCAATACATTTACGCAGTCTTTTGGGAAAACTGTCAATGGCATTTTGGATCATTTCTTGGGGGATTGCGTCCCATCCCCCGACCAAGGATCTGTTCAATGCCGGGATTGAGCTGTGGGGCTGGGAGCAGGCCTTTGACTGGAGGTATGGCCAGCAGAAATAATCCATCACGTTCCAGTCCGGCGAGTTGGCAGCCCAGTCCCCTTTGTCTTCTCACCCCAATGAGAGTCAACTTTGATGAAGTCCAGGAGGTTTTTTGCATAACTTTGCCAGTCAAATTCCATCATAAATATAAAGTGAATACACAGACTTGCAAAGAATTTCTCTGCCTAAAAACCTGTTATTTGGATTTTTTCATGCACTATTTTTATTTTCCAAAATGGGCCCAAAAATCTACCAAGGAGTTTTGACTCACCCTTTACTATATAGAATTTTAATATTGTTTGCTAACAGACAGAAAAAATCGAATATGGAGACTCGAGAAACATCGAGCCGTAAACTGCCGTGTTCTCCGATGTGGATTTTTAAAAATGTATTATTTTATAATCTACCCTTGATATAGTGACACCCCCAAAAGTAGAGATGATGACGGGACGGGACAATTCCGTCCAGAAGAGAATCGTCCCGTACCGGAATCCCGCCGGAAATTTTTTGTCCTAGGTCCCGTCCCGAAAAAAAAATATTTAAATTACGTCTCGTCCCGTCCGGAAAAAATTCAATTTTTCAACAACTACCTTCAACTTGTAATTACAGTCAACCCTCGATATAACGGACCCTCTGTATAACGTCCCTCCACGGCCGGTCCCAATGCGGGCCGTTATATTGAGGGTTGACTGTACCATGAATCAGATCTTACAGGAAGCCCAACAAACGTGAATCAATCGGAAGAATGTCAAACGTCTGGAAATTGAAGCATGAATAAAGCATATAGGATTGAAATTCCCGATCGGAAATTTTATGACCGTCGAAAATCTTCCCTGTCCCGGGTCCCGTCCCGATATAAATTTTTGACCGGTCCGTCCGCGTCCCGTCCCGAAATTTTAAATTTGAATTCTGACCCGTCCTGTCCCGAAAAGGTCAAGCCATCATCTCTACCCAAAAGCCCCCCAGACACGTCCTCCTTAGCAAAGTCCGACTCTATTTTTAACCCATATGTGGGGGGTTGGACCCAAAAAAGGGCTGGACCCAGTTGGGTATCGAGCCTTTGGAGTGTCACTGTATGGTGGCTTGACTATAGAAAATATTTTATTGAAAATCCGCAGGGGGCCAAGGCAATTTTGGTTTGTTTTGACATGTTTCTCGAGTCTCCAGATTTGACTTTTTCTGTCTGTTAGCAAAAAATATTAAAATTCTAGCTAGTAAATTAACCATGCTCTACAAGATAGCATTGTCAGAATTTTCGTATCAATCGTACAGTTCGATCGGTTCCTTGTTAGTCTTCCCTGCAGACCATCTATCATTGCAGGAAATGATGCTTGCTGGTCTCAAATAGCCAGAGACCAGGTGCCCTGGTTCAATTCAGCTGTGGGATGTGAGTTGGCGGTGAGCAGATATTTATCTTTACTTTTAGCAATAAATTAACTGTACACTTAGTACACCAAATACGATGTGGTTGGAGAAGGCCTGGGTGCCAACGGAGTCACTATTGGTCGGGAAAGCAGCAGTGAGCAGTTCCGAGAAGCCTTTGAGAAGGCAGTGAAGGCCAGCCAACGAGGAGAATCCACAGTCATCAATGTGCTAATTGGCAAAACAGACTTCCGCAAGGGCAGCATCAGTGTTTGACTCGGCATTTAGCACACATTTCACTTAATTTTCAGAAACTTCTTTATTTTTATGATTTTCTATCTTGCCCGCCATTTTTACTACTAAATAAAATAATATTTTTGCAAAATATCTACGAATTTCACACCAAACACAACACATTTTTTGCATCCAACTGGGCAGAATTAGTGAATAGTCTAAATTTTGGTCATGATTTTGGTCATAAGTTTTGCTGTAAAGTCCTAAATTCCGCTCTGGCGTACGACCTGGTAATTTTTTGAGGTTTCGGTTTCGTATTTTGCTAAATCATAGAAATGTGTTGAAAACTAGAGTTCGATCGGTAAAATCGGTCTAAATAATACGAGAAGCGAGAACGTCGGCCACTTCAAACAAGAAATCTCGGCCGAAAAAATCAAATTCTACAGGGTGTTTCAAGAAATGTGGACACTTTTAAACCGCCATAACTTTTTTTCTAGGTCGAATTCCAAAATTATAATAATATAATAATTTATTCCAAAAATTTCCGTTTTCGGCATTTCCCGTTTTCGGCAAAATGAATTTGGGAATTTGATTTATTTTGGAGAAATAATCTTCGAAATTTGGTGATATCGACGAAAGCTCTGTGCACGCCGGTCATTTTAAGATATTACTTGCCCATAACACAAACAATTTACAATGTAATATTCTCGGTTGAAGTGAAAAAAACCATGTCCAAAAAAGACCAAAAACAGCCATCTTTAAATAGTCTCAAACTCAGTCCCAGACCGCGTTTTTTTCAAATTTTTTTGCACCATCGTGTTGCTCGTGAAATTCTGAGTCGATTCGGGCACTTACTACGCTTGGGAGACGGAGTGTTAAAAATGCAAATATAAAATTAGTCGTAAAATGAATGTTTTAGTCCAAAATAAAAGTATTTTACTTGCACAATCATTTCTTTCTATTTCTGCAGATTTGGAAAAAGTGATCTCGATACCCAGACACTGTATTGCAACATGTACCAACAGGGAAACTGAGATTTTAAATTTCTAAAACCGAAGTTTTAGCTAAAAAAGTAATCGATATGACAGAACAGAGGTCTCGTTTACAGCAATAATCACTTCAGGTCAGGGCTGCCATCTCAAAAATTTTAAAAAGAACATTTGGGCAAAAAAAGACGCTTTGACTATGTTTGAAGGAAAAAGGTCAGTTTATCCAGCGCTTATTGCCATTTTTGAAAGAAAGATTTTGACTGGGGTTCCGTAAAAAGGACAAATGGAAACCCTGCTTCAGAACCAATTCACCATGATAAATATATATAGTTCACTATCCCCTGGTCTAGAATGTGGTATCGAGTATTCTATGTCTCAGTTACAGTCGACCCTCGATATAATATATGCTCAGGCATCGAACCCAGGTGTATCTTATAACTGTATCATGGAATCAATTTCATAGAAGCTCTTCAATATTTTGGTTTGTCAAATCTCCCACTAATAAAACTACATGAAAGCAGTAAAAATTATGCGAAACCAATTCATACGTTTATTTCTTCATCGAAACGATACAACTTTGATAAATAACACCGAAGTCTAACTTTTCGGAATGCGAATCAGTTTGAGCAAAGACCCATCTTGATATTTTGCATACTTGCTGGTCTGATCTCCCTCCTGTGTCAAGATTAGCTTAGAGAACCAAATAGAGTCACCTATAAAGATTGTGTGTACAAAAACGTCCTCGACGCTCGTTAAAGTCATAATATACCATTTTCACCGACGCAGTCACCCTTCAAAACAAGCCCATCATTTTCTTTGATCATCTCTACCTGCTCCGGAGGAAAACCGCAAGTGTCGATATGATACTCCCCATGATCCGGAAAACGAAGGCCAGTATGAAGATTGAAAATCTAGAAAACGAAGAGATGAAACCAAAAAATGAAATTTGCAAAAGTACCTTAAACTCATTATTGCCAGCACCATATCCTCTTTCAAACTTTTTCAAAGCGCCTCTTGATGAAACGTTGCATCGGAATTCGATGAAAGTTGGATCATCGTTGATGAAGAAAGCGGTGCTGGTATCTGAGTTTTCCGGGAGAACAATAGATCGACGAAAATGAACATAGTCATCTAAAGAAGGACGATGAGGGATTTTTTTGTCACAAGTACTATTAACTTACAATCTGAGAGATGATAGTAACCCTTGATGATAGCCATATTTTCATTGATAACAGTACTCATTTTGGATTCAGGGAAGCCGCACTTGTTGAGCTGGAATATCATCTTGCCACTGTTGTCATCATAACCACACACATTCTGATCATTGAAGTCGAACAGCTGAAAGTATACAAAGTCAAAATAAGATGTTACAAACGCAATCCCACTCACATAGTGAGTGCAGGAGAAGAGTTTTCTGGCATGTTTGATCGAACAGGCATACATGTTTTTGGAAGTCAAGAGGGCTTGCTTACAATGTAGAAGTCCAAAAAACCCGACAATCTCTGTCAGAGTTTCGACTGGCAATAAGTTTTTCATGTCCATTTGAAAATTTCTTACTCACGTAGATGTAGAAAATTTTATTTGCAAAAAAGGCATTTCAGCATAAGAAAACGAAAGATGTTAGTTCAACATGTGTCAGTCAAATTCCAAAACATTTAAGATAACAACTAAATAAAATCATTACCATTGCAGCCGGTTCCCCATCTTCAAGAGACATTTTGCAAGCGATGAAACTTGAGAGCGAAAAAAGATCGAATATCTAAAATTCTAAAAGTTTAGTCACAACCACCTTACAGGTTATAAAAATGGTTGTTACACAGTTAACTCGATTTTTCGAAAAAGAGACAACTGCTCAAGAGGATGAAGAATAAATTAATACGGTCACAAAAAACTGTAGTTGAAATAGAGAAGTTTTTGTCTTAAATCCTCATTAAGACAAATCTTTATTCAAATTCGGTTAAAATATTATAAACTATACATAAAATATCTATTGACATGCAGGGATGCTCCTATACGGCCTATTTAGGCCGTTTTTGGGACTTTTTACGGCCTATTTTAGGCCGTATTTTCCTATTTTAGGATACGGCCTATTTAGGCCGTATGCCGATTTTAGGCCGTGGTACCGTTTCAGTTTCCTCAGGAAATTAATGCAGTTTCTTTTTTCTTCATCCATTTTTGCCTAATACTTATAAAGAAAATTTTACCTTCGTTTTAACCTTCATTAAAGGTTTGATTTGGCTCGAAAACATGAGACATTTTTTTATTTTTGATGGCGCTAAATCTTTATTTTGAAAATACTTTTGCTGTTTGGTTTTTTGTTTTGATACTTTTCCAATTTTTGTTCGTAGTTATTCCATATGAATCTCATTTTAATTTTGCTATCCATATTGGTGATTCGAATGCAAGAACTAGACTGCAAGTCGGTCTCATCAAAATCTTCGGTTGCTCAGCTCAATGGAACCATGCAAGCTCACCGTATCAAACAGTCCATTGACGCAGCATGCCCGAAAGATTATGTTATAGGAGGTCGTCATAAAAGAACTGCTCCAGCTGTCCTCACTCTACGGGTATTTCGCATATTTTACCTTCGACTTGATTGACTTTTTTAAATGTTCAGGGAATCGCCACTGCTTTGTTAAAACTGGCTGGTGTAACTAGCTTCAAGCAGATGTTTATAAAAGCATCTGGATTCCTTGGGCTTACATATTTTTCAGAAAAATTAATTGATTGGTGGGAAGGTGATCTATCCGGTTCATCTAATTCGCAACTCGTCGACCCTCGATTAGCAACCATACAATAAGCAACGACGGGCATGTTTGGCAAAGTATGCTTTTTTATTAAATGCTTAACAACTTTCAATTTAGAAATTTCTTGTCACAAAGGGTAATTTAAATAGTTGCTAAAAGAGGGTCGCTAATCGAAATGGTCGCTTATTGATACTTCACGTTTATTTCAAGAGAAAAACATATTGCAGGCAGATAAAACCGTCACCATATCACTTGTAGTTTCACGTATCGCCCTTTTGAAAAATAAAATAAAAAGCTATGCTAATCGAGGAGATTCAACGCTTATTGGTTGTTTTGCATTATCAGCTATGGAGGCCCTTGAAAAAAAATTGAGCAGATGGATACGACAGTTCCCTTGGCTGCTGCATTTTTAGATCCTTTTATTAAAGCTCAGTTGGGGGAAATTATGAAACACGTGCCGAATTGGAACAGTGATATGGTATAGAAAGGTATCTTAATATACAATGTAAAAGTTCCATATTTAGGCTAAGCTGAGAGTTAGAAGCCTCGCTCAGAAATATATTTCTGCTCAACCAACTGAAAAGGGTCCACGAGAATCAGATTTTCCAATCGAGATAGAAGACTCGCTAGAACACGAGATAGCTAATTTTGCTTTATTACCTTTAGTGAATATGGACCCATTGGAATTTTGGTCGCTTCACGAAAAGGTAATAAAATAATGTTTTAAGCTGTTGAATTTAAGCAATATTCAGAACTACCCCATTCTCGCACAAGTTGCCAGGAAGTTTTTCAATGACAGCTTCAAGCGCTCTAGCGAGCGAGCGTTTTCAAATTTACGACTTGTTGACACTGATTTAAGAAACCGACTAACTAAAGAAAAAAATATCTTCGATAATAACTCTTCGCTCACTAATAAGAAGTCGTTTATTTTCAACATCTGTAAAAATTGATTAATCAGTAATAAATGTATATGTTTTATGTATATATTGTAACATACGACATGAGAAAACAAAAAGTATCTGGCAAAAATGGATGAAGAAAAAAGAAACTGCATTAATTTCTTGAGGAAACTGAAACGGTACCACGGCCTAAAATCGGCATACGGCCTAAATAGGCCGTATCCTAAAATAGGAAGATACGGCCTAAAATAGGCCGTAAAAATTCCTGAAAAACGGCCTATTTTTAGTCTGATAGGCCGTATATGAGCATCCCTGTTGACATGTCGCTTTACACTTGTTTCCTCTCGAGACAAAAAACATTCAAATTCAAAAGAAGACCGAAAATTAAATTCCCACCAAATGACCACCTCCATACTATTCGCCACGCCCCATTCTAAACTCGTCATTTCTCGCCAATCTTTTTTTTAAATGAAAGCTGACATCCAGGGCTACAACATGCACTACGCGCCTTGGCCGTCTCACCCACTTAGCTCCGAGCTCCGAAATAAATTATGAATTTCAACAATATTTTCAATCATAAACAGATTTCGAGTCATCAATTTTTGTTTTTGTAGATAAATTGATATTTGTTGAGCTTTTATAATAATTGTTCAGCGTATCTTTCATAACTTTGATTGTCAAAATTTAACATTATTAACAGTGATTTGGCATCAACTTCGTATTATACAAACAGATAATCTAGCTGTAGCTCACAAAAATTAACGCTGCACTAAAGTCTTAACATTTTGCAAGCTTTGCTAGCGAAACGAACAGCAAATGTGGAATTCTTCGCAGTCATAGTCAACTCATCATATAACAAATATAACCAGCCGTTAGTTGAGCTCAGCCGTTCGTTATTAAATGAGCATGAAACTTGATGGGTATAGCAATGTGCGAAATTTAAATTGGCGCGAGACCAACCTAATTTTGTCGATAGTATTTTCCCATATTTTTGCATTTAAAGGGGGTGGGAATTTTAGAAACGCATCGCCTAGGTCGAACGTTCAACTCCCCCTAGGTTCACACCTTATTTATTCTGTATATATATACTCTGGATGTGCAAGGGCCCAAACTACAGGGTGGACCAAGCCAGAATCGTGCTTGGCGCTCTTGTGTGAATAAATCATGACAAATAAGGAGGATCTTTAACTGTCTCGCTAACATAATAACAAAAACTGCTATCGGAATCTTTTTCGTCAATCTTCCTCACCGATTCATGATCTATAGGACTGTTGACCCATCGAAATTTCCGTTAAAACTCGAAAGTCGAAATTTTACGAGTCAAAAAGTCAAAAAAATTTTCTCGACGTATTCTACGCGTCGAGTCAACAACCTTAATGATCTACGCTTTTTTAAATCTCAGTTTTTTCTAGCGCGAAAAGATTGACCTTAATGAAGAAGCTCAAAAAATAATTGTTTGACACTTGAAAAATACTTTCATTTGGCAAGCTGTATAGATTAATCTATAATCATTTTTGTACGAATTTATTTCTAACACCGGACCAGTGTTTTCGAAAATCAAGGTCAAGTTCAAGGTGAAGGTAAAACTTGATTTTATAAAGTCAAGGTCGTTTTTCTCGATTTTCTGTAAGGAAAACGGGTCTGAATTTTTTCCCCTATCACCTAAGTCAAGATTTTGTGCTGAACAAAACGTACTTTTCAGAATTTTGATAATGAATTTTCGAGATGACATATAGCCTGAAGTCAAGATAAAATCACCTTGATTTTATCTTGACCTTGACCCTCCGTAAAATTAAGGTGATTTTACCTTGACTTTAGGCTATATCTCATCTCAAACATTCATTATCAAAATTCTAAAAAGTACGTTTTGTTCAGCACAAAATCTTGACTTTAGGGGATGGGGGAAAAAATTCAGACCCGGTTTTCCTTAAACGAAAAACGACCTTGACTTTATAAAGTCAAGTTTTACCTTGACCTTGAACTTGATTTTTGAAAACACTGCACCGGACAAATTGCATTTGGGCAATAATATTTTGGTCTCTATTTAAAAAAATATTATACAGTCCGGTCTCGATAGTGCAGCAATCGTCGGGCTTGCCTAGAATTAAATAAGATATCAAGATTTGACCGTATTATGACAAGAAATTTTTACAATAATGTCCAACGTGTTTTCTGCTGTTTTTCAAAAGTATTCTTGACGGTCCAGTTAAGTTATTGACGCTAAAATTTATATTCTTGTTTGTTAAGCAGAAGTGAAATCAGTTGCCGAAGCAGAAGTCTTCATGACGAATTTGACAATCTCTGATCAAGTGCGTATGATGTTGTTTTTTTTGTGAGAGTACCAAACACTTTTTTCTTAGGCAAGAATTTGTTGGACCGACTTAAGGAAGTTGATGCGGATGACAATCAGACGGTGAACAAGAGCATCTACGTTGGTGGGGTCAAGCGTCCCAACCCGCAATTCATCAAGCAACGTCAGTTCTTAAAAAATCTTGCCTTTTAATGAGTTCCATCCATGAATTTAGTCAGTGCCGCGGAAAAGCAGAAAAGCATGGCCGAGAAGATCTTTTACGAGCAGCAAAAGATCAAAGAAGTGATGGAAAAATGACGTCAGATCCTTAAAGAAGAATCTATTTGGACCAAGGAAAAAGCCATGAATGCTACCGATGTGGAATTGAAGACTTTGTTGAAGGGCCTTGTATCTGTTCGCCGTTGTCCCAGTTACCTGATGCTTGTCTTTTCGTCCAGCAAGCTTTGTGGAAAGGGAGTCGAGATCCTAGTAAGTAATGGGTTGAAAGCCGGCGAATGGAAGCTAGTCAGCAAAACAGCAGTGTCATTGGTTATCTTTTTTTCTCTGTGTAGACTTCATTCTGTCTAATTGTATTTTTAGAAGCTCCTTTGGACCTGCTGCATCTTGTCATCACATGCATGCCTCTTTCTACTTCCATTGAATGTTTGCGAAATCAATATCCAGGATCTTCTCACATTCGCATTGATTTCAAGGCACATTTAACCAAGTATCTTTTTTATTGGTGTTTCTATTTAGCGTCTTTGTTCTTAGATCGACCGGTAACGTCTTTTTCGCCACAAAGAATGAAGCTGTAAAGGCATTTTTTCAAACTGAGGGAATGAATATCGCGAAAGAGCCGGTGGATCTAGCATTTGCTCCATCAAAACGTCGTATGTTTCTTTTCTTTTCCTGATGTTCTTCCGTTACTTGAAGTTTTTTGGTTCCAGCCGAAATGTCTGATCGCAAGAAAGAAGAAGTCAAAGTTGTTCTAAAACAGGGGACCTCAGATGACCAGTGCGACTCTAGTCATCGAAACAGCAATGCCAATGGTAATCTCTTTTTTCTGTGTGGACATTTAAGCGTCTAATATAATTTCTTAGAACCTTCCTTGGATCTTCTACATATTATCGCCACTTGGATGCCTCTTTTTACACCTATTCTCAATTTTTGCGCTGGTTGTTTCCAAAAGCTTCTTGGATCGTCATATTTTCCAAGTCAGACTCGCACAGGTATCTGATAATATCCGTGATTCTACTTAACGTCCGTATTTGTAGTTCTACAGGCCACCTCTACTTCAATAATGAGACAGACGCGGTGAATGCATTTTATCAAGGAAAAGAAATGCAGATCGGGGGAGAGCCTGTGGATCTAGCCTTTGCTCGCCGAAAGATTCGTATGTCTTTTTTCTTTCTTTTATTTAATTGGAAGTTTTTGTTAAAGAAAAAACGCATGTCAGCAGAAGAGCAGAAAAACAAGATCAGGCCACTCGCAGTGTGAGTCCGAAAAAACACAAGCAGGAAAAGGATGTTGAGGCGGAACAGCCGGTTGTCAAGAAGAAGCGAATGAATGTCTAGAAAGCTGCAATCAAGACTCCGTTACTTAAATATCTCTTGACTTGTTTCTGATCAGTGATTCAGCTGTTTGTATTAGATACGACAAATAAAAAAATTTGGGGTTCACTTTTGTTGAAGTTTAAGTCGTCATTGGATTTTGTATTCCAAGTTGTACGGGCTGCTTCAAAACTCTGTAGCCAAGTTTCAATAGTGAAGTTTTAATATGCGGATTCCAGTGCTGTTTTTATTCGATAACTGATTTGCGTTCCAGTGAATTTTTAAAGTTTCCTGTTCCGGATTCTATTCAGTTTTTTTTTCTGGATGGCCTACATCCTTATTACGACGAAACCTTTAGAAGTGTCTCTTTCAACAAGTTCGTTAGATTTTTTGTTACGGTAATGGTTTGTTGTTACGGTATATCTCGATTCAAGGACACAAACACTTGTTCTAAGTCTAGGTTCTATCTTAGCAATTGTTTGCTGGCTCTTCGCCTGCCTTCTGTGTCTTAGTTTTTATTTATTCTAATTTAGCAAAAGACATTTTAAAATTTGATTGAGTCTGTCGCACGCTTTTCAGATAAGATTATTTGCTTATATGCACAATTTCTAACTACTTTACTTATAGAAAATTCAGAAAGACGATAAATGGACAGTTTCTACCAGGTGCTCTTATTTTTTAATAGAGAAGAACTGGAAACTATTTCATCAGTGTCTTCCCTACTCCATCAGTTCATTCAGAAGTATTTTACCCTAGCTCCCTATCGAGTACTTAAACGTTTTCATTCATGCACGAATTACGAAAAATATCAGCAAACTGTAATTATGTTGGAAATAAAACCAGATGAACCAGATCAAGTTCATAATTTGGATTCACCATCTGATGCTCTTCTTTTAGGACTAAACAAAAAATGTTTGCGCTTCAAAAAAACTCTGATAGAATTCAATGAACCTTTAAATGTGAAGAGCCAAGAGGTTCTAGAATGGCTTAATGTGCTGCAAAGTCTGGCTCATCTGTAGACTGAACAATCACTTGCTATTCATTCCGATAGCAAACAATTGACACCTGCCCTGTTATTGACTTGGCCGAATTTGTTTGGATGTCATACTTTACTACTGGATTATTCCTCCTCTTGTCATCGTCATTCTTTGAGTTTGGACCATGACATTTTCTTTGAGTGCAAGAAATTTGTTCTAAATAACATCAAAATCTCGGCAGATAGTGTGACAGTGTTTTTGCACTCAACCCGCAAAAGAAGCAATGTGTATTTTCAGGCTTACATTGGGTCTGTTAGGTGGAGTCTCAAAAAAATCATTAAATTTGCAATGGATTTAAAAAAGGTATTAGTGTCATTGAAGTTCTCTTTTTTGTAATTTAGATTTTTTGAAATTTAGAGATTTCGAAGCGCCACATTCCCAGTCGCTTACGAGTTGTTATTATTTTATAAACCATATGAAGAATTTCTTCAAACCCTTGGAGAATACCACAATCTGGCTACTAAAGAAACACTCAAGATAACATGTGATTGCGAGGATAGATATTCACGTGGTTTTACTTTTAAAAGAACAAGACACCCTTGATTCTTATATCCGAAAATGTTGAATAATAAATATATATAAATAATTCGTATTATTTCACTGTTGCCAGCCCTTCGAGGGGCTCAGAGAGCTTGGAGTTGAGATAAGCACACAACTACCTTGGAAATTATTGCGAGAACTGCTCTTGATCACAAAATGAATTTATAGTTTCTTTTTTCCACTGTTCGTGTTGAAAAACGTGGTAAAACAGCCACAAAAGGCCTTAACAAGTGGCCCCCTATACCACGATTTAACGGTACTTCTGAATTGATTTGGTTGGTTTTGTAATTTTCAGTAGGGCCCTTGACATGAGTGACGTGTTTGGTGAAAAATATGTGATATCCGGTACAGTCCAACTCTGATATAATTGATTCCCATACTTTAGGCTGATTTCTTGGCAATCTAATCGGATGGCTGGACTGTCGTCAGAAGCAATTCGATCATCAACGTTGTAGTTCACACTCCGAAGCCGTTTCTCTACAATTCAATTGATGCGACAGCAGCCTAGGAAAACGGAAATCTGGAGCGAATTCAGCACACTGGTTAGATTTTTTACTTAGGATGCTTTACAAGTCGATTTTAGGAGACTTCATCGCCGGAATTCTATCCGAGCAGATCAACAAGTTGGGCAATCACAAGATCGTCGCTGTCGTCACTGATCACGCCGCAAACATGAGAAGTGCTTGGAAGAAATTAGCTGCTGACTATCCGTGGATTCTGTTCGAGGGATTCAAGACTCATGCAAACGGCTAAGGACATCTGCAAGAATACCAAAATCGCTGAGTGCTTGAAGTACTGCGTGGAAATTTCAAAGTTCTTTAGGTTTTTTTCTAAAGATTGTTTTCAGTGCATGCTTTTTTTTGCTTTCAGAAAGAAGACACCTGAACTCATTTTATCGAAGGCGCAGCAAGAGCAAAGCGGGTCATCGACAATCCTCCAACTTCCAATCATCACTCGGTGGGGAACGTGGTCAAGGCTGGTCTCCTCGATTGTGGCCAACGAAGATGCTCTCAAATCGGCCATCTGTGCTCAAGGAATTGTGAAGGACGCAATACTGAAGAAGGAAGCTGAGCGACTTCGAAAGATGCTGTGGGAAAGCGAAGATTTCTGGCTTGACGTGAAGGATTGTCAAAAGATTCTTGCTCCGCTGACCGATGCTATCACCAGAATTGAAGGAAATGAAGTGAATTCGAGAAAGTAAGCGGATTTAGTGGTCGAATTGGTTACTCTCTTTGTTCGGGTCCTACAAGATCATCCGCGAAGCATTCGCCAAGTCAAAGCTTTTTGTATAAAATGACAAATTTGTATTTAAAAATAATTCTCGTTTGAATACACCTGGTCCCCGCCTTTTGCAAATTTGAAATTGACTAGGTGGGATAGGGTCTAAGCGCTCCAATCTACATATAGTATTTTTGTCGGCATGTCACGCTTTTTTTTCGTGCCACGCTTTTTAACCCACTTCCCGATTGTATTATATTTTGTTCTCATCATATCTAAGGGTAAATCGGGGTCGCTGAGAACGCTAATGCTATCAGAATTGTCAAGTGATGCTTAAAATTTTGAGTTTTGCCAGAAAAGTGGGAAAAACCAGGTATGCTCAAGGGGGTCTTCGAACCTGTGACCCCAAATTTTTTTTTCATTTTTAGTTTATTTTGGCGCCTGTTAAGGCGCCTGTTCGGCTTGTAAGAAATATCTCATACATTTTGATTTTTCTCAGAATCTTTTTCTAGCTCAAGTTTAAAAATACTTACTTTTGCTTATTTGAGTCTGTCTTTTTTTTATCGTAAACGGTAAGCATTTTTTATAATTTTGCGATGCAGAATTGGGGGACCTTCATCCGTTACATAGTGCCTTTTAAATGAATAATGTTTTTTAAGTGACTCCAAAAGTGTTCTGGATATTCAAAAGTCTAATAATTTTGTTTGATTTTTCATACGATCTTAGCAGAAGATATGATTGACTACCATAGCCATTTAGCAGACTCTGCCTTTACTGAAGACATTGATAAAGTCATAGAAAGGGCTAAACAGGCCAATGTTGTTGGAATAGTTGTGGTTGCCGAGTTTCCGGGCGACTTTGACAGAGTTATAAGACTGCACCATAAATATCCAGGTTATATACATCCTTGTTTAGGAATACACCCCATACAAGTAAATTTTATGTGCCATTGAAATCAAATCACTCTATAATTTACCTCTTTTTAGTGCGAGCATGAGTCTGTGAATGCACAAATTCATTTGCAAGGAGTTGAGGAGCGCATTCGCAAAGAATTGAACTGGCTAGTTGGGATTGGAGAGGTAAGATTTTAGTAAGTTGTCTGAGGACTTTGTGTGAAACATGCAAATATATCGTACTTTCTCCATCAATGTGACAAGATCACTGCTCCAAATAAAAAACAGCCTCGTAGAATTTTACATTCAGTTCAATCTCATGCCTTAAAGGACCATACTTGTTGATGACATTGGGAATTTGGCAAATCCAAATGCGCGCGGGACACTTTTTTTTTATTCCGAAAGTATTTTTAAATCATTTATCTTTATACAGTATTTGGACTATGAGGTTCCGTCACGTTTTTTGTTTCTTTTGTACTTTTCTCCCAACTTTTTCCTCGCAATTGTTTTTCTGTAAAGTAGGTGCACAACTACAGCGTATCCTCTTTCTTTTGAGTATATGGTTGCCAATACAAACATGTATATTTATGGGGCTTAGACGACCAACAAACTTTGAAATTGGCCAAATTTTTTGATTTTTCAAAACTTTTTCAACTTCCGAGGGTTTGTTACCCTACTTTTTTATACCTTAACCACCTTAACCACTTTTAATTATGTAAAGTAGGTGCACATCTACAGCGTCTCAGCTTTCTTTTGAGTATAAGGTTGCCTATACAAACCTGGATATTTGGGGGTCAGAGACGACCAACAAACTTTGTGGTGCGGAAAACGAAAAATTTGTGTAATTTTTGCTGGGTATTTTATCTGGGAAAAAAAGTATGTAAAGATATACCTATTTTTATGAATAAAGTCATAGCCCCTCATTGAAATTTCGAAATACTATAGAGGCGCCGATAGGCGCCTGTGGTCCCTTGTTATGTATTATTATGTATTAACATTAATGATCAAAAATAACAGAGCAGACAAGGGAATTGAATCTGAGATCGACAATCACCACACAACACTGCTATACCACTGAGCTACCTAGTCCACTTATCGTATTTTCTCTAATAAAGTGACCCCCCCCCTAAATTCAAAAAATGGAAGTAAGGAAGTAAAGTACTTATAAAACGCTTAAGTGATCAGTCGTTTTTCAGATGCCATCCTCACGGGATTCTGTCTATCGGCGCTTTTGTCCATCTCTGTACAAATGGCACTGGATTCGCTGAGAAATTCCCAGGTCTCAAATCAACTATTCTTAAGTTATCTGGACAGTTCTGGTTTCCTATTCGTCGTGAGTTCGGCATTGGACTCGGTAAGTTGCACTTTGGCGAAATATGCCTTTCATTTCAGTATCTAATTCAGGAGGAGTGGAGAGTAGTAATCGAAGTCTGAAGTACTTGCTCGAGAATCCTGGGACAGGCCGTATGATTGGAATTGTGGTTGGTGGTGCGGAAGAAGCGCTGGATGCCCGGCCTGGGTTGCATGATCTGAACATAATGAACAGACGAGGGTTTGCAGGCACGCCTTGCAATCAGGGTGAGCAATGAGCAATCTACAGATTTTGCCTATTTTTAAATACTACTCTTTTTAGAGCTTTTTTGGTGCCATCCTACAGTTTTGGTGAAAATGACATCTATGAACAGAGGCACAATGCCCGTGGTACTCCTCTTCGAAAAATTCAGGTAATTCGTTTTCTTTATTGGCTTCTGCCTTGTTTAGTCTCAACTTTTTAGACCTACATCAAGAAACGCTTTGGCTTCTGTCCTCCGCTGTTCACGGGCTGTGGTTTCTTCTCAAGCTCCTTCGGCATCCTTCCTCTTCCTCGGCCAATCACAACTGTTGTCGGTGAGCCAATCAAATTGAAGCGCAAGATCAGTCCAAGCAAAGCTCAAGTGGAAGCATTCACGCTATTGCCTGGCATTGACGCAACTATTCGAAAAGCATAAGCTGAAGTATGGAGTGCCAGCAAAAGTGCATCTGAATCTTCTATGAGACTATTTTAATGACCAGAATTCATTGTAAGCTATAGATTCACATGTGTGTGTTGTTATCCGTAGCTGTTATATTCGCAATAAAAAAGTTTTCGTTGGTATTCTACGCTACTGTTCTCAGGTTTCTAAAATTTTGCAAGTAGTTTTCAGTGCGGTAGACGTTCACGATTACAAACATCAAGAAGGTTCGTTCTGACTTCAGACCCGACACTTTTTCAGCATAGTTTGAGTTCTTCGATCAATTCAGATATTTCTGCGCATTCCTGAAAAACGCGATGTTTTGGTAGGTCGTCCTTGAGATACACGCTAAATTTACCATTTTGGCCACTACGTTAACCAATTTTTGACCAAATCAATTTCTGAAAAATCTAATTTTTCTAGAATGTTGGCTAACAAAACAAATTTTATTTATTCTTTAATTTTCGGGTTTCTCTGCCGTGAATTAGCCAAATTTCGGACTGGATTTCAATAAAGAAGTGGTCGGATTTTGATTCAGTTGTCAGCCCAGTTTTCTGTAGACCTCTCTCTTCAAAACCTTCTCACGGATATAATCTTCCCAACAATAATCCTCATGTTCGAGTACTCAATTAAAATAACAAATAATGCATATAATCTATTTATTTGTCAATTATTTCTTATTTAACATACACTAATATACACAAATAAACTAAGGCTTGTTTGGAGTGGAGGTGCTGTCACCATGGACTAATGAGCCAAACCAACGTTTTTCTTGGGAATTTCTTTCCTCTATAGTAGGCTTCCTGTCCACCATTGCAGCATTACTCTTGGTGGGTTGTAGTGGCTTCTTCTTGTTGATCACTTTGACTATTTTGCAGTCGTTATCCACATCTGCTTCAGGTGTTATCCTGGCGGGGTCGACATTTTCCGGATTCCTAGGTGTATTGTCATTAGGCTGTTGATTTTCGTTCATTCTTGGAATTTTAGGCAGCTTTGCAGATCCTGCTCCTCCTGTTGGAGTCGACGCCATTCGTTTCAGTGCATTAGATGACTCTCTGGCTACAGGGGGTGTACATGTAAATGGAATTCTTTCTACATTTATAAATATTACCTCTAACAGCGGTGAAATTCAACTCGGTAGTTTTTTCGCGCTGTAAAATGGCGGCATCTAAATCAATTGTATTTCCAAATTTTGTCATATAAATAAAAAAGGTAGATAAATTACTTAGTTTAGACTCCAGCTCACACTTTTGCTTGTCTTTGTCGGCGTAGGCACACTCCAGCTCTTCTGCCATTTCCTGGAACTTTTTCTTCAGCACAGTGTGTTCTAAAATAAATATTTTTTTGTCTATTTTTTGTCATTTTTTATCTATTTTTGCTGTTGTTTGAAAGTTACCTTTTTGAACTGTTGAGCTCTTGGCTTTGAACTCTGTCAGAAAATCTTCCATTTGCTTTTTTGTGGCTGATGTTTCGGAAATCTGAAATTAACTTATTGAAATTAAAAATTTTGTGGTGGTATTCCAGAAAAAAACATTAAGTTTTGAAAATATATTTTTCAGCCCTAAAGCCCGGAGGTACCTCATTTTCAAAAGAATGTCTTTGAGATACAATCAAAATTAGGGTTGGGTTATTTCTGTTTTCGCCGGTGAAATCATCGGCGAATTCCGTAAAATTTTCCGTGAAATATTGGCGAATTCTGCGAATTCGCCAATATTAAACGATCATTCTGGTTTGCCGGCGAATTTGCCGCGGATTTGCCGATTTTTTTTTCTTTTTATCCTCCAAGCTTGGTGGTTCAATTTTTTATCTAGATTTTTGAAAGTTTTTGCCAGTTCTAATTTGACTGCTTCAACTGTAACCTTAATTTCAACTGTAACTTACGCATAGTTTGAGTTTTTCAAACGCCATAGAAGATTCGGCCAACTTTTGTTCCTGAAAATAGACAAATTTACTCATTTTCATTTCAAAGTCAGAGTTTGCAGTCAACTTTCACGCTCAACATAATAAAAAACTAACCAGTTCAACTACTTTGTCTTCAGCCGTCTTGCACTTTTCAGTCAGCACAGTCAACTTCTCCTTGACTTCCGAAGCTTCTTGCCTGGCGTTCAACGACTCTAGCATGTGCTTCTGGATGACTTCATCTGCCTTTTTCTTGGTCCTCTCCAGCTCCTTCACATGTTCAGCATTGGCCACAGCGGATTGTTCCCTTGCGGCAGCCAGTTCCTTGCGGTGATTCTCCACTGCCTCAGTCAGTTCTTTTCTGGTTTGACTCAGGTCCCTCTGCAACCTCTCAGACTCTCGATGGTGTACCTGAGCTACAGCCAGTTGGTTTTGGTGGATTACATTCACTCGGGCCAGCTCATTCTTGGTCTTGGTCAATTCATCGTGGAAGATCTGGTTGGAATACCTTAGCTCCTCTTTCAGGCCGACCACCTCCCTGTGATGCTTTTCTCCAGCCAGCAGTGATTCGTCTTTATGCCTGGCCATTTCTCTGACATATTTTTCTCGGGTCTCCTCTTTGATCTTGTAGATTTCTTTTTGGTGCTTTTCATTGGCTTCGGCCACAAACCTGTCAATTGGCCTTCATCTGTTGGTACTTTTCTTCGGACATTTTCTGGGATTCGGAATTTTTTTTGCACTGCTCCTCCATCTCTTCCAGCCGTTTTTTCAGTTGCTTGTTTTTGGAGCGGAGATCGTGAACCTGGGACTGTTGCTCATCTACTTTTGCTTGCTTGTTGGACTCTTTGATTTCCACCAGCTGTTTGAGCCCTTTCACGTTGATTTTTAGAGCGGCCAGTTCTTCATCAGCCTTTCTTCTTGCTTGTTTTTCGGCATGCAGCTGTTGATTGACTTCACTGATGCGTTTTTTGGCTTCCTCTTCTTTGACCTGTAGGTCCAGCCGGCGTTTTATTTCGGATTGCTCGAGCTTGTACTGAAAATTTGGGGTTAAAGGAGAAAAAAGTGGTCCCTTCTGGTAGGAATTGAAACAGAGACTTTTATAGAGTGTCCGAAAATTTCTGACGGTTTAAATGGAAAAAAATATTACGTAGAAGTCAAATATCGACATTTTAATCACATTTTCTCGAGCACACATTTCGTTTGGTGTCATGATTTTTGCTTTCCCTGTGGTTCAGGTTTCAAATGACAACCATCCGATTTTTGGTCAAACTCTCAAATTAACGGCCACCCCCTCAAGTTCGCTACCGCCTAGGGTCCGACACTTTTTAAGGGGAAAACTCATTCTTGTCACGGAAAAAAGTTGTCACCGAAAAACTTATTCTTGTCACCAAAAGTTGTTCGCGACACGAAATCAGCAATTTTAAAATTTTTTTTGGTCATTTTTGTGTGAAATTCAGGGGTGGGGAAAGACCAGATGGCTCAGGACCCACTTCGGAGTTGCCAAAAGCCAAAAATAATTGTTTTTAGGGGTTTACTTAAGGGGGGCTAAAATTTTTGCGAAAAAACGATTCAGCGGATCAGAATTCGGGTCAGATGGGGCTAATGTTATCGTTAATGGGGTCATCCTACACCAATCCAAACCACCCCAAACCTGGATTTCTGAGCGATTTACCCCATCTGACCCGAATTCTGATCCGCTAAATCGTTTTTTTCCAAAAAGTTTAACCCCTATTAAACCCCCAAAATGGCTTTCGGCCTTTCCGGAGTGGTTCCTGAGCCATCTGGTCTTTCCCCACCCCTGAATTTCACACAAAAATGACCAAAAAAATTCCCCCTTTTTTACCCCAATTTTTTAAATCCCCCGCTAAATCTGATTTGACAGTCTGGTATTAAATATAGCAATGATTCTTATTATGCCAGTCGTTTTTGAGAAACCTTGTATTATAGTTTGAAGGACAATGGTTTTTGCGCGCAGCGGCATGCCCAAAATTTGAATTGGCGGCGGACAGTTCTCTTTCGTCCAGCACTGTACTCTTTTGAGTCGTTCGAAATTAATCAAAAAAATACGGTGAGAGACCAAAAGCTGTCCCCAGCCAATTCAAATTTTGGACATGCCACTGCGCGCAGAAACACAGTCCTTTATAAAAACAAAATTTTGATTTAATGACTCTCTTTTTTTTTCATATTGAAGATCTTTGAATCGAGATTTTGCTTTTTTAGACGATAACATAAGGATTCTGAAAAACGAACGGCATAGAAATTTCAGATAAAAAGGTCGGTAAAGTTAGTGGGATCCTTGCGATGTTTGGGAACAGAGTGTCAAAACAGAATCAGCAAAAACCTCTTTAAATTGGGATAAAAATGTGTCAATTAAACTACCTCGCGGTTCTTGATCTGGTTTTGAAGTGCAATTTTGTCCTTTTCCAGTTTGGTTCTCTCAGCCTCGAATGTGTCCACTTGGAGTAATCTTGCTTCGGATGCTACCAGCCTGCCCTCCAGTTCAGTTATTCGGCCTCTGTAATGGCTTTGCATGTCTCCGAACTTCTTGCCAAAATTGAGTTTTTCGTAGTTCAGCTTCGCTTCCAGCAATTTGACTTGGCTGTTGGCATACTCTAGACCATAATTAGTGGCAGCTGGGTATCCCTGAAAAAAGGAGGTGAGAATGAGGTCAATTTATATATTTTATTTGCAGTTTACACCAAAAAAGAATATTCGGGGCAGTAGAAATCGCCTAAACCAGCCCCAGCTACCAAGATAGAAATCTTATAGAAATTCTATGGTTCTTTTCGTTATCGACAGGCCACTTTATTTTGAAGGAATATTAAAAGGGATATTTGGTGGGTATATGGAGAAAAAATAAAGTGGCCTGTCGATAACGGAAAAAAACCAATTCTATCTTGGTGGCTGGGGCTGGTTTGAATATAAAAGGGCCAATTACCCACACTTGAGACAGAGATTCTGTATAAACTATCTCCCTAGATTCATATTAAAGCATACATATTAGTTTCGGATTCTTGAGGAAATTCAAACATTTTGATTTTTTTTGTTTTTTGGGGTTTTTTCGACCTTTGTTTTTTATTTCTGGTTTTCTTTTTTTTTAAGTTATGGTTTCTGGCTCTGGTTTTTGAAATTTATTTTAAAATAAAACCAGAGCTGTAGTTACCGTATTTCCTCTAATAACTCACCCGGGTGAGTTATTTTTTGGATCCTTCAAAATTGGAAAAATTTGAGGTCGATGTCGAAATTTTTGGCTGAAAATCTAAAAAGTGGAATCGATAGAGCTCATGGGAATTAAGAAAACGCAATAAACAGCTTTGAAAAATATTTTTTCTGAGCTGAGATGGAGGTCCTTCAAATACAGGGGGGGTGAGGTATTAGACTCTAATAATTAGAGGAAATACGGTATGCCGCACATTTTCTCATCCATCTGTACGAAAAAGCTTACATTCTCCGCTCTGGCATCACCATCATTGGCACTCGTGTCGTTGGTTTCAAACTCAGCGAAACTTGACTTGGGAGATCCATTGAGCTTGGGATTGGAAAGAAGGTCCATCTGAAAATTAAGACAATGTTAAATGTTTAATTTCAGTTTGAACAGCAGTAAAATAAAACCAATACACATCACACTTAATGAGCAATTGTGATAATGGATACGAATTTTTAAGTTTGGGAGCTTTTTTTATCTAATCGATACGGATAAATGGGATATGATAAAAGTCGATCAAAAAAAATTTTGATTTATACATTATGAATTTCAACAATATTGTCAATCAAAAACAGATTTCGAGTCACCAATTTTTGTTTTTGTAGATAAATTGATATTTGTTGAGCTTTTATAATAATTGTTCAGCGTATCTTTCATAACTATGATTGTCAAAATGGATAGCCTGGATAGCTTGAATAACTGGTTACCACCAATCAGCTACTTGGGTATCCTAACATACATATCTGGGTACCACCACCTGGATAGCTTGAATAACTGGTTACCACCAATCAGCTACTTGGGTATCCTAACATACATATCTGGGTACCACCACCTGGATAGCTTGAATAACTGGTTACCACCAATCAGCTACTTGGGTATCCTAACATACATATCTGGGTACCACCACCTGGATAGCTTGAATAACTGGTTACCACCAATCAGCTACTTGGGTATCTAACATACATATCTGGGTACCACCACCTGGATAGCTTGAATAACTGGTTACCACCAATCAGCTACTTGGGTATCTCTAACATACATATCTGGGTACCACCACGTGGATAGCTTGAATAACTGGTTACCACCAATCAGCTACTTGGGTATCTAACATACATATCTGGGTACCACCACCTGGATAGCTTGAATAACTGGTTACCACCAATCAGCTACTTGGGTATCCTAACATACATATCTGGGTACCACCACCTGGATAGCTTGAATAACTGGTTACCACCAATCAGCTACTTGGGTATCCTAACATACATATCTGGGTACCACCACCTGGATAGCTTGAATAACTGGTTACCACCAATCAGCTACTTGGGTATCTAACATACATATCTGGGTACCACCACCTGGATAGCTTGAATAACTGGTTACCACCAATCAGCTACTTGGGTATCCTAACATACATATCTGGTTACCACCACGTGGATACCTGTGTCATACCATCTGGATACTACCAATTAGGTGACACCAATTAAATCATTCACTTCATATCTGATTGGTTTTACTACTTTTTATTTTTACCTTAAGGTGCCATGACTACCCATCGCAGGGTTTGTATCAGAGTTATTTTGGGTGGTATTTCTTAAAGATAAAAAGTTCAAAATTTCGCTTAATTAGGGAAGAATCGAGAAAATAAGACCCTTCGAATAGGTCCTATCCAATGGATGGCTAACTAATGTCCTTATAACGGGACAAAAATTTATAGTATTACCTTACCATTTCATGGATAAGGCATTTCATGGATTCAAGTCCACTACCTCAATATTTTAAATGAGTTGCCTAAAAATATTCGATTAAAAAAATTATATTTGAGGTTACACTCAACCTCAAATGCTGTGTGTGCCCCTCAGCTTCACCTATCTTTTATCCTCTGTTGGATTGGTGACCCCAGTTGGCCATCCTACACCATCTTCAATGGGCAATGAACAGAGAGCTATGGTGCCTCCAGCGATGTTCACCCTCTACTTGCTGACCATGATCTGGCCCAAAGTGTGCATGATCATAGTCTCAAATGTTAGAAAACCGGAAGTGGATATTTAACTCATACTTAATTCATACCCGTGCAGAACATAAATCTCATTATTTGTTTCATAGAACCTCTGTCTACACCTGGCCGCTTTGCGTCTCTGTTTTTGCTTCGAGTGCAATAAGAACCTCTGTCTACACCTGGCCGCTTCACGTCCCTGTTTTTTGCTTCGAATGTGATAAGAACCTCTGTCTACACCTGGCCGCTTCACATCCCTGTTTTTTGCTTCGAATGTGATAAGAACCTCTGTCTACACCTGGCCGCTTCACATCCCTGTTTTTGCTTCGAATGTGATAAGAACCTCTGTCTACACCTGGCCGCTTCGCGTCCCTGTTTTTTGCTTCGAATGTGATAAGAACCTCTGTCTACACCTGGCCGCTTCATCCCTGTTTTTGCTTCGAATGTGATAAGAACCTCTGTCTACACCTGGCCGCTTCACATCCCTGTTTTTTGCTTCGAATGTGATAAGAACCTCTGTCTACACCTGGCCGCTTCACATCCCTGTTTTTGCTTCGAATGTGATAAGAACCTCTGTCTACACCTGGCCGCTTCGCGTCCCTGTTTTTTGCTTCGAATGTGATAAGAACCTCTGTCTACACCTGGCCGCTTCACATCCCTGTTTTTGCTTCGAATGTGATAAGAACCTCTGTCTACACCTGGCCGCTTCACGTCCCTGTTTTTTGCTTCGAATGTGATAAGAACCTCTGTCTACACCTGGCCGCTTCACATCCCTGTTTTTTGCTTCGAATGTGATAAGAACCTCTGTCTACACCTGGCCGCTTCACGTCCCTGTTTTTTGCTTCGAGTGTTGTGAGAACCTCTAACCATACTTGGGCGCTTCATGTCCCTGTTGTTTGCTTCGAGTTAAATAAGAACCTCATTCCACACTTGGCCGCTTCGCGTCCCTGTTGTTTCCCTGTTATCTTCTGACACCGTATAAGTTGCCAAAAAATTGAAGCGAACAATTTCTTTTTGAAAAAAACCTCTAGAAAAAATTTCGTGTCGAGACAAAAAAATTCAAATTTCGAAAAAAACGCAACCGGCGATTTTTCATTGTTTTGGGACGCCGTGTTAGTGTCGATGAATTTGCCTAATGCTCAAAGATTCGCTCTCGCTTATTATTGAATTATTTTTGTTCAAACTGCGGTTTTTAATACCGAAATTTATGCTAGATTTTAGCGGTTATTGTAGTGCTAACATCAAATAAAAGGTTTTTGTGTAAAAGCATGTGAAACTTCTTTGCATAACTCGTGTTTCTCAGGACTATCTCATCAGCTATCAAACTCTTCGTCGAAAAAGTTTTGAAAAAGTTAACTCGATTTTTCAAAACAATTTGCCCTTATTTCTTGTTTTTATGCTATTTTTTCTCTAAAATTTTGAGTAGGTCACCCCACGTTTGAAAGCCTAGAATGTTGTCTACCCGATGGTAAAAATTTCTTGGTTGAAAATAATAATAATAATAATAATTCGAAAGCGTTTGCAATAAAACAAATACATTTTTGTGAACTATGCCGAGAAACTTTGATACCATTGGGTAGCCAACATTCTAGGCTTTCAAAATTGGGGTGACCTGCTCAAAATTTTAGAGAAAAAATAGCATAAAAACAAGAAATAAGGTGAAATTGTTTTGAAAAATCGAGTTAACTGTGTAACAACCCTATTTATAACCTTACAGGTTTTTTCAAAGTTGTGACTAATCTTTGAGAATTTTAGATATTCGATCCTTTTTCGCTCTCAAGTTTCATCGTTTGCAAAATGTCTCTTGAAGATGGGGAACCGGCTGCAATGGTAATGATTTTATTTAGTTGTTATCTTAAATGTTTTGGAATTTGACTGACACATGTTGAACTAACATCTTTCGTTTTCTTATGCTGAAATGCCTTTTTTGCAAATAAAATTTTCTACATCTACGTGAGTAAGAAATTTTCAAATGGACATGAAAAACTTATTGCCAGTCGAAACTCTGACAGAGATTGTCGGGTTTTTTGGACTTCTACATTGTAAGCAAGCCCTCTTGACTTCCAAAAACATGTATGCCTGTTCGATCAAACATGCCAGAAAACTCTTCTCCTGCACTCACTATGTGAGTGGGATTGCGTTTGTAACATCTTATTTTGACTTTGTATACTTTCAGCTGTTCGACTTCAATGATCAGAATGTGTGTGGTTATGATGACAACAGTGGCAAGATGATATTCCAGCTCAACAAGTGCGGCTTCCCTGAATCAAAAATGAGTACTATTATCGATGGAAATATGGCTATCATCAAGGGTTATTATCATCTCTCAGATTGTAAGTTATTAGTACTTGTGACAAAAAAATCCCTCATCGTCCTTCTTTAGATGACTATGTTCATTTTCAACGATCTATTGTTCTCCCGGAAAACTCAGATACCAGCACCGCTTTCTTCATCAACAGTGATCCAACTTTCATCGAATTCCGATGCAACGTTTCATCAAGAGGCGCTTTGAAAAAGTTTGAAAGAGGATATGCTGCTGGCAATAGTGAGTTTAAGGTGCTTTTGCAAATTTCATTTTTTGATTTGATCTTTTCGTTTTTTAGATTTTCAATCTTCATACTGGCCTTCGTTTTCCGGATCATGGGGAGTATCATATCGACACTTGCGGTTTTCCTCCAGAGAAGGTAAAGATGATCAAAGAAAATGATGGGCTTGTTTTGAAGGGTATTCACTGCGGCGGTGAAAATGGTACCTTATGACTTTAACGAGCGTCGAGGACCTTTTTGTACACACAATCTTTATAGATGACTCTATTTGGTTCTCTAAGCTAATCTTGACACAGGAGGGCGATCAGACCAGCAAGTATGCAAAATATCAAGATGGGTCTTTGCTCAAACTGATTCGCATTCCGGAAAGTTAGACTTCCATTTCTGCGTATTAGAATGTGTTATTTATCAAAGTTGTATCGTTTCGATGAAGAAATAAACGTATGAATTGGTTTCGCATAATTTTTACTGCTTTCATGTAGTTTTATTAGTGGGAGATTTGACAAACCAAAATATTGAAGAGCTTCTATGAAATTGATTCCATGATACAGTTATAAGATACACCTGGGTTCGATGCCTGAGTATATATTATATCGAGGGTCGACTGTAACTGAGACATAGAATACTCGATACCACATTCTAGACCAGGGGATAGTGAACTATATATATTTATCATGGTGAATTGGTTCTGAAGCAGGGTTTCCATTTGTCCTTTTTACGGAACCCCAGTCAAAATCTTTCTTTCAAAAATGGCAATAAGCGCTGGATAAACTGACCCTTTTCCTTCAAACATAGTCGAAGTGTCTTTTTTGCCCAAATGTTCTTTTTAAAATTTTTGAGATGGCAGCCCTGACCTGAAGTGATTATTGCTGTAAACGAGACCTCTGTTCTGTCATATCGATTACTTTTATAGCTAAAACTTCGGTTTTAGAAATTTAAAATCTCAGTTTCCCTGTTGGTACATGTTGCAATACAGTGTCTGGGTATCGAGATCACTTTTTCCAAATCTGCAGAAATAGAAAGAAATGATTGTGCAAGTAAAATACTTTTATTTTCGACTAAAACATTAAACACTAAAACATCATTTTACGACTAATTTTATATTTGCATTTTTCTTTGAGTTTTTGTCTCAAATTTTTTATTTTTTTAGTATTATCGTGTAGCCCAGAATATCAGCGAGCTATCAAACTAAAGTGAAAAACTTCATAAATGCGTTCTTCGGTACCCTTAATTAAATTTAATAAATTCTGTAACAGTAGAATACCAGTGAGGTGGTGGGGGTCAGGTTGGTCGATAGACGTTCCCGATTACAAACATCAAGAAGGTTCGTTCTGATTCAGACTCGACACTTTTTCGGCATAGTGTGAGTTCTTCGATCAATTCAGATATTCCTGCGCATTCCTGAAAAACGCAAGAATTATGTTTTGGTAGGTCGTCCTTGAGATACACGCTAAATTTACCATTCTGGCCACTACGTTAACCAATTTTCACACGAATTAATTTCTAAAAAATCGAATTTTTTTAGCTGGAATGGTCTTACATAGTTTTTTGTGTTCGATTATAAAACGGTTCGATTATAAAAACTGCGTTGAAAAAGTGGTCATGATCGCAACAATCTCGGAATTTTTAAAAATTGATCTTTCGATTTAAATTTGGCCCAATTTGAATTTGGCGCAATTTAAATTATTACGTAAATTTGAAATGGTTGACTGCCCGTTAGCTAGTTCAATGTAAATGCAAAGTGAGCGCCTTTTTTTTTAGATATATTCCAAATTGTAGCCCTGATGTCAGCTACATTGTGGTACCAAAACTTCTAGAAAAAAAAAGAATTTGTAGATCTAAACTTTAAAAGGCGCTCACTTCGTGCTGAAAAACGTGTCGGAGTGAGCGCATTTGGTAATAAAACTTTGAAAAATTGAAAAAAATATATATCTAATATATAAACGACAGTTGGCACCGGTGCCAACTGTCCACTTGGTTATCTTTTAATGGCAATAACTTATTTTTAAGTAATTTTTTCTTCCAAACCACCATAGTAATCGAAATTTCATCAGAAATCTGAATCACAAGACAGAATTTCAAAAAAATAATTGGTTGTTGGGATATGATCGAATTTTGGAAAATACAGGTAAATACTGACTGTTTTCCAACTTTAGCTTATATCTCAGCAAATAAGTATTTTTTTGAAATTCTGTTTTGTGATTCAGATTTCTGAAAAAATTTCGGTTACTATGGTGGTTTGAAAGAAAAAAATATTTCCGTAACAAACTTTCAAAGGTTTCCTCAATGACCATTTTAATTTTAACCGGTAGTCATCTTATCCTGAAAATGATCGCTAAAATCTAGCATATATTTTGGTGATAAGAACTCCTGCGGTTCATTAATGAATTTTTGAGAAATCAACAATAGTAAGTCGCGTAACAGCGTGTTACGCAGGTCGAGTCACGTTTCTCAATAATTTAAATATGAACTTTAGCAGTTCTGTTTACCAACATGTTCGCTAATTTCTAACGGTCATTCTGAGTATAAGATGACTACAAGTTAAAATTAAAATAGTTATTGAGGAAACCTTTGAAAGTTTGTTACGCGACTTGTGTTACGCGTGAATCTGTGTGGAGCCACTGTAAAATTTTTATTTGAGGTCCTGTGACGTCCTTACAGTGAGTAGCTTTTGCCTATACGCGACAGAAACATTACAATCAACTTTTGTGCATCGTGCGGCACGCTGTTGTTTGCGCTATAGTGCAAAATTTTCGTTGCATTAAAATTTTTTACTACGATCTATACTGTCAATTTCAATTAAATGTCTTTGTTCAGAATAATATGGTGCGCAAACCGACTGTTTGGAACAGGTGCATACAAACTTTGGCCGTGGTACATCACATCTTCCTCTGGATTATTGCTCCGCTGATCTCACTATGGCTTCCGCTTTACGTTCTCCTATTCACTCGACTTTGGTGGGCTATGCTGGCTTATTTCGTTTGGTATCTCTACGACTTCAAGACACCTAGTCGTGGATCTAGAAATTGGGTAAAATTTTTGATTTATGACTTTTCTTCACAGTAATTCAATGTCTTATTAGATGTGGTACAAGAATTCGTCCATCTGGAAGCATTTCGCCGACTACTTTCCAATTAAGTTAGTCCGAACCAAGAAAATAGCGCCAAATCGTAATTATATTTTGGGGTTTGTCAAAGTACTTATAAAACGCTTAAGTGATCAGTCGTTTTTCAGATGCCATCCTCACGGGATTCTGTCTATCGGCGCTTTTGTCCATCTCTGTACAAATGGCACTGGATTCGCTGAGAAATTCCCAGGTCTCAAATCAACTATTCTTACGCTATCTGGACAGTTCTGGTTTCCTATTCGTCGTGAGTTCGGCATTGGACTCGGCAAGTTGCACTTTGGCGAAATATGCCTTTCATTTCAGTATCTAATTTAGGAGGAGTGGAGAGTAGTAATCGAAGTCTGAAGTACTTGCTCGAGAATCCTGGGACAGGCCGTATGATTGGAATTGTGGTTGGTGGTGCGGAAGAAGCGCTGGATGCCCGGCCTGGGTTGCATGATCTGAACATAATGAACAGACGAGGGTTTTGCAGGCACGCCTTGCAATCAGGGTGAGTAATGAGCAATCTACAGATTTTGCCTATTTTTAAATACTACTCTTTTAGAGCTTTTTTGGTGCCATCCTACAGTTTTGGTGAAAATGACATCTATGAACAGAGGCACAATGCCCGTGGTACTCCTCTTCGAAAAATTCAGGTAATTCGTTTTGTTTATTGGCTTCTGCCTTGGTTAGTCTCAACTTTTTAGACCTACATCAAGAAACGCTTTGGCTTCTGTCCTCCGCTGTTCACGGGCTGTGGTTTCTTCTCAAGCTCCTTCGGCATCCTTCCTCTTCCTCGGCCAATCACAACTGTTGTCGGTGAGCCAATCAAATTGAAGCGCAAGATCAGTCCAAGCAAAGCTCAAGTGGAAGCGCTACATTCACGCTATTGCCTGGCATTGACGCAACTCTTCGAAAAGCATAAGCTGAAGTATGGAGTGCCAGCAAAAGTGCATCTGAATCTTCTATGAGACTATTTTAATGACCAGAATTCATTGTAAGCTATAGATTCACATGTGTGTGTGTTGTTATCCGTAGCTGTTATATTCGCAATAAAAAAGTTTGTGTTTTCGATGGTATTCTACGCTACTGTTCTCAGGTTTCTAAGATTTTGCAAGTAGTTTTCAGTACGATAGACGTTCCCGATTACAAACATCAAGAAGGTTCGTTCTGATTCAGACTCGACACTTTTTCGGCATAGTGTGAGTTCTTCGATCAATTCAGATATTCCTGCGCATTCCTGAAAAACGCAAGAATTATGTTTTGGTAGGTCGTCCTTGAGATACACGCTAAATTTACCATTCTGGCCACTACGTTGACCAATTTTCGCCCGAATTAATTTCTGAAAAATCGAATTTTTTTAGCTGGAATGGTCTTACATAGTTTTTTGTGTTCGATTATAAAACGGTTCGATTATAAAAACTGCGTTGAAAAAGTGGTCATGATCGCAACAATCTCGGAATTTTTAAAAATTGATCTTTCGATCCTTTGTTAACTTTTTTTGAAGTTTTTGAATTACTTTTCGTGCAAAATATCTGACCAACTCACCACTCAAAATCTTGCATATTGTCTCAGCTATCTTTTGGGCAGAAGCTTTTGAGTTATGTAGCCCTTAGTTTGCTCTACAAAATAGTTTTTTGACATTATCGTATTGATCAAAAAGAAATAAAAATTTAAATCAAAATGC
This sequence comes from Ditylenchus weischeri, assembly GCA_029231635.1. Lineage (NCBI taxonomy): Eukaryota > Metazoa > Nematoda > Chromadorea > Rhabditida > Anguinidae > Ditylenchus > Ditylenchus weischeri. The sequence goes on along the minus strand of JAMRYI010000754.1, from coordinate 42,376 downwards.
GTGTGAACTTTTTAAAATTCACCGATTTTTTCAATCGAATTTCCCACAACCAAATTATTGTAGAAAACAAGTCATGTAGCTCTCGAGCTGCGCTACAACATGGTGATAAGATGTTCTCATGACGATCGAAATTCAATAAAACTTTTGATCAGTTAAAGTGATTAAAAAACTTGTAAACTTCACAAACTAACAAAATGAGCCAAATGATGACTTATCCGAAATAATCATGCTAAGTTAAGTGTGATATATGAAAGAGAGGATGCAAGCTATAAAATAGTTTATTAGAAGAAAAGAGATATGATTCCAGTTGATAAACGATAAGGACTTGAAAAAATCGGTCGGGAATTTTTGATGAACCTGTTAAAATGACTTTTTGGTCCACATCGACTTGTTCGTTTGTATTTTTTGTGAAAAATTAAATATTTTTCAAAGATTTGTGAAAGGCACTTCTGAAAGACAACACGCAGAGCTACAAATCATGAAGATTAGAAAATCGGCGAGAACTAAACACATTCAAAGTTCACGTACGATTTGGTATGCATGGAAAAAAGACGTCCATCAGGTGGATGGATTAACCCAAAATAAGCAATCATAGTGGAAACATAGCAAAGCCGCGGCCCGTCTTCCGTCCTGGCCGGACGGTGCTTTATTGGAAAAGACTAGAAAAAGGATCTTGCTCCAGAATCTGGGCATGCACTTTCATATTTTGCTGGTCCATCTTTCCCTTAGATTTCTCAAAATCAAGTTCGTCCTCCGGTAATCAAGATTTGTTTACCATCTATAACATATTTTTTGCTGAAGATTTGATTACTTTAAGGGAGTTCTAATGTTTTTTTCTACATCTACGTTTTTTTCTACGCGTGAATAGTTGTTTGATTTTCGGATAAGAACCAGAGCGTCTGCTCCTTTAACAGCCGGCACTTATTCGGTTGGGGGCAGGTTTTCACCGATTTAGAAATAGTGTTTAAACGTCTTCTAAGTAATTTTTATGTGCTAGAAACGATAAAAAAGTTATTTTCTGACACTTTTTTACATAAAAATTGAATATTTAAAAAAAAAATTTTGGCCAAAATTCGAATTTTTGCCTTGGTCCCCCAAGGTAGTTCAAACTGAAAGGATACTGTACTGTAAGAAAAGAATAGACAACAGTGATCATTTAACAAAAAAATACCCTTGAGAGATGGGATTTGAACATAGTTTTGTTAGCTGGGGCCTACCGCATAAAGAAACTCTGGTATGCATATTTTCATGCATCCAGAGTCACTTTCAGTGATTTGCGTCTAAGGTATAGGTGTGCGCATCTCAACTGCAACCAAGCCTCTGTGCCTTCAGGGGCGCAGGGGCCTGTTTTAGAAGATGCGCACTCACTTACCTTAGACATAATTCCGAGCAAGACTCTTGATCAAAAATGCATACAAAGGCTCTTTTGCCCAGCTCAGTGACCAAAACGGGGTAAAATACCTGTAGGAAGTTTGCCTTGGTCCCCCAAGGCAAAAGTGAAATTTTGGTCAAAAATTTTCGAAAATCATCTTTAATGTAGAAAATATCGCAAAACAACTTTTTTATCGTTTTTAGTACATATAAATTACTTAGAAGACGTTCAAACACTATTTTTAAATCAGTGAAAACCGCCCCCAACCGAATAAGTACCTAACAGCCCCTAGGAAACTGTGGCGACGAGATATTTCGGTAGCGACAATGTCCTATATCATTATTTGATAAGGTGCAAAATTAATAAAAAAATTTTACATGAGGGCCTATAGACCGCGTTTCTGCCCCAAAATGACCAAAGAGTATGTATCTCCAAGCCAAAAGAGTGTCTCCAAGCCAAAAGAGACAAAACGCGAGCCAAAAAACGCGAGTAACTTTTTTTTCAGCTATAAAGGAGAGTCGTTTTTGCCAAATGATGGTCCAGGACATTGGCCCTAACGGAATATCTCGTGTAAGGTTCCCGTGTAAACAAACATTTTAAAACCTTGGGATGGTGTGCCAGTGCCAAAAGATGTGTTTAAAATAATCAGATAAAAATGTTGCCATTGTTTTTGTATTTATCCCATGAAATTGATGATCAGAGACCAAGCGTGATTGTGGGACGTGACTCTTTTTGCACATCCATACTCAGGACCAGGTCTTTTCATTTCCGACTTTCCAAGCGGGTCAATATTCCCGATTCCCGAAGTTTCAAATGGGCATTTGTCGCTCAGCCGTCTCGCTAACATTACCTTTAATACAGACCGAGGGGACTCTGGGCCAGGACAATGCTCAAAATTTGGGCTGAGCGGGACGAAACTTCGGCATTTGGTGCGTCCCGTCATTATTTCTCTTTATCCACACAGTTAGAAACCTAATGATGTAGTAAAAAACACTTTTTTTCAGCTGCTATTAATGTTGTTGCTTTTGTACAAACAGCATGGATGGGCCACGTTCAGCCATGTGGGCAACTTTCCCCAACTGTGCTCATCTCCATCCCGAAAATTTGCTAGTGTGATTAGGCTCAGCACTTACACCACATCTTCATCCACTTATATGGCCTTTAAGAAATTGCAGAACTGCCCCCGATCTACAGGATTGCTTATTTTGCGTAAGATTTTTCGGATTTGAAGCTGGTCCACTTGAGTGCGTTACCTAAATTTATGAATGCAGCTGACCTTGTTTTTACAGATATTCAGTTGGGAATCCAGTTTACTTTATTTTCAAGAAGGATTTTCGTAAAATTGAGATCCATATGTCCCTACGGCGACATTGTTGTGTTATTGGAAAACGATCCCCGGAATTGGATCCCAACAATTTTTCTGACTAGACTAACCAAAAAATGGGCAATCCTTTTTTTATAGCAAATTTACTTTTTTTTACCAAATTTTATTATGCTTTTTTTCTTTACTTTTCTAACCTTTTAATAAAATGATAACGCCATCATGTGGCCCTGCAACTCGATTTTTAGATATTAAGCTATTTTAAGATCACCCAACCCTCAGTCAAATCAGCTTGGGGGACCAAGGCAATTTTTTTTGAAAATTTTTTACGCCAATTTTTTTGTACAGTCGAACCTCTCTATAAGACCACTCCGCTATAAGACCACTTAAAAAAATTTTGGTTGGCCAGGTTGGCAAAGAAAACCCACAAAGCTTACCCTCGCTATAAGACCACCCCTGCTATAAGACCACTTAGGGCCGGTCCCCAGGGATGGTCTTATAGCGAGGTTCGACTGTATAAACATAATTGAAAAATATTTTTTTGAGGATTTAGATGAAAAAATAGTGCAGTCAAACATTAAAAAAAAATTGACTTGGTCCAACAAGCTGATTTGACTGGGGGGAGGACTCAGGTTCAAGTGAGTTGGGGGGAGGGACTCAGGTTCAAGTGCTCCGAACTTTAAAAAGAGAGGTAAAAAATAGTCGGACACTAGGCAGGAACGAACTTTTGGGAGTGCCGTAAAATCAAACCTAGGCTTAGGCTTGCCTGACTCCTGCTGGGTCAGAATTCTTTTATCCCTATAAAAGGGGCGCTTACAATGGAGGCGCGAGGTCGAGGTAAAACGGTGACTAGATCTCGCGTTTTTCATTGAAAAATGCCAAATCTGATATAGATGACCTATATCTACTTTTTGGTTTTAGGTATAGGTCATCTATATCAGATTTGGCATTTTTCAATGAAAAACGCGAGATCTAGTCACCGTTTCACCTCGACCTCGCACCTCACATCTCCATTGTAAGCGCGCCATTACCTCGATTGCTGCGGGCGTAAAACATAAACATAAATTACCTTTAAATCAAAAGTTTGGTTTTTAGAGAGTCGTTCCCTGAGAACAAAAGTTCCAACTAAAGAACCAACCAAACCATCTTCTTCGGATGGAGACAAAGAATTGCCAATTGGAACGTCACCTGAACTGCTAAAAAACCTTTCAAAACAGCAGCGAGAATTTTTCGAAAAGATGGAAAAAATGACAGGACAAAAGATTAAAGTTATCAAGGCTGTTCCGATACCGCCAAATGGTAAGTCAGCTTCAGCAAGGTACTAACCAACGGACGACTACCTACTCGTGACACTTTATGACCAAACTTTGGACTAAAAATCTAAAATTTTCAGATTTTTTTTGAGAACTCCCCTTTAAAAAAATGCTTCCTGAATCCAAATTTATTGAGACTAGGTCGAAATACGTCAGGGAGCTAAGATATTTTTTAAAGGTGTTGACTTGGTATTTCAAAATAGCTACCGTAATTCCTCTAATATAAGACCCCCCTTTGATTCTTAAAATCGTGTTCTTGGCATTGTATTTTTGACCCACTTTTGAAGAAGTATATAACATGCAAATTACCACCTATTTTGTAGCTCATTTCACTGGCTACAAAATGAATAGTATAAACTGTGCTAAGTCATGTCTTTGACCTAATCAAAGAAATAGAGGAGTGTATATGGTTATCTGTAACTATTTTGACCTGATCTCAACGGAGTAGGATTGGTATTCGACCATCCAAAACCTTTTTTCCAAAATTTCTATATTGCTTAGGCAGCATTTTTACTCACGCGAGTACCCCGAAAGCCAAGGGACACACACATTTTTTAATTCTGGCAGGTTCAATTTAGCCAGTGGCCCTTTCGATATAGTGGCCCCCTAGGCCTGCTGCTGAAAGGGGGGGGCACTATATCAAGGGTTGAAAAAATAGACTCGTGAATCGCGGGAGTCTGAGCACAGCTTTAAAAAGTTTCAAAACTTATGTCGACCCTACTTGGATATCAGACCCCAAAGCCGGTTTATTTAGTTGACTACTAAAAAATTGCTTAAAGGGGCATGTTCGTGTGCGATGAAACACAATTTTCAAAAAAAGAAAAGGCGCGAACCAGGCGTGCCAGAGATTTGAAAAAGATTTGAATTTTGTGTTGGAAAATTCGCAAAGTTTTTCTCTCCCACTTGTTTCTGTTTTGGTGTTTGTTCATATTTATGTTTCTACGATTTTTCAGGGTTGTCCGTCCCTTCATCAGAGGTTTTCTTTACTGGGTCCAAACGCTAGATGCCTTCACATTAGATAAGTCTTTTCATATTGTTTTCGCCGTCGTCCTCTTTGTGGTTTTTTTCAGACTCTTTTACCGTCGTCATTGGCTTTTCAAGCTCTGGTCGCTCTAAGAATCGGTCAGAAACTGGTGAATCTTTATGGTCTTTCATTTTTACGCTGATCTTTTACTTATCATTGTCATTCCTATCAAAGGATTTTTCTTTTATTTCAATAAACAAAATCATCATGATCAAATTGTATTTGCTCTTCTTCTCTATAGAGCTTATCGACAATCGGCCAAACAAAAGATCGTGCTAATCTCTGGTAAGTAGAAACGCTGAGACCCGCGATCCCAGCACTGTCAAAGAAAGCAGACAACTCCTATTAGAAGCCATGAAAGGGTTGTAAAAGAAAGATAATAATACTGGATAGGCGACAGGGGCGACTACTGCTGCAGCTACAACACGCAAAGTTCCTTCGTATTGCGAGGTATCACCAACACGCTTTTGCCCACTCCAGTACTTGTTCTTCTAGATTTGTTGCTTTCTGCGAGAAGTGACGAGGAGTAATATTCTTTGACCCACACTCAAAGCACTGAGTCAAAAGAGCTTCCAGTTGTTCTACCTGCACAATTACAAATTTGGGCTTTTCAGAGGATTCTTGCTCGTTGGCATCAGTTATCAAAAGGTCCTCAACCAACAAGCAATCATTTCTAGTAGCCTTTTTAGATTTTTTTATTGGTATCTGAAGCGAAAATATACTTGTGAAAACTTTGAATGGTCTTACTCCATCGGTAATTGGTAGTTCAGATAATAGCAGTTCAAAAGAGCTAGTAACAGAGGAAGGAAACGGCGGCTCAGCTGAAGGAACGAGTTGAGATGAATAATTATCTTCAGTACTCGACACAATAGCAGGAGGAAGATAAAGGGAGAAGCTACAGCAGACAGATTCTGTAAAGCATTCTTATTTCACTTTTTCAATGATAAGAAAATATAAAATAAATACTCTAGGTGGAATTATTTTTGCTCCCGGTATAACGCCCACTATTTTGTGACCACGCCTGACGAGATCACCGTTAGAGAAATGGTTGTAACACACAATGACTCTTTGGCCTGGCGAAAGTGCATCATAATTTTGAGAAGTTCGGTATGGCAATAGTCTAACATCACTCATAGAAACACGTACACCAAGAGCGCTACCCACTTTTTTCTGGCATACAGGACACACCATTTATAGCAAAGTTGTTTGATATAGTGAAAAATGCCAGAGCGCATTCCAAAGTTCTTTATTTTACAGTACATTTCACAACTATCGAAGCAAGTATAATATGAATAGAGATTAGACAAATAGATGCTAGCAATTGTAATTCGAAAATCAATGACGACGGCAAAGAATCTAAAAGACCACAAAGAGGACGGCAAAATTTTTAATGAAAAGACTTATCTAATCCGAGCACAATCTATCAGTTTCTGACTCTCTATTTGCTCCTTAGATCATCTAAAGCATGAGAAACCAGAATTCGTCAAGAAGATCTGAAGAAAACTAATAAGACAACGACGGCAAAAGCCATCTGTAAAGACTTATCTGAAGATTTATATGTGATGATGAATCTTATCTGGTGACGAAAAGACAGGATCTAATAGCACTCAAATTATGCAAAGCTTGAAAACCAATGACGACGGCAAAGAGTCTGAAAAACCACAAAGAGGACGACGGCGAAAACAATATGAAAAGACTTATCTAATGTGAAGGCAATCTAGCGTTTGGACCCAGTAAAGAAAACCTCTGATGAAGGGACGGACAACCCTGAAAAATCGTAGAAACATAAATATGAACAAACACCAAAACAGAAACAAGCAAGTGGGAGAGAAAAAACTTTGCGAATTTTCCAACACAAAATTCAAATCTTTTTCAAATCTCTGGCACGCCTGGTTCGCGCCTTTTCTTTTGTTGAAAATTGTGTTTCATCGCACACGAACATGCCCCTTTAAATGAGCTACTTTTAATTGACCCCAGAACTTGATTTTTTATAGGCCAGAACTCAAAAATAATGTCTTTTTCGAGCTCCTGAGGCGATTTTGAGTCGATATAGGGTGTTTGGAAACACTTTAAAAAAATTGATTTGGGGGTATATCCAAGTAGCGCCGTTATGTCAGTGTCATGGCATGATTTACTACCATGTTTTACTATTTTTTTCATTTTAGTATACCCGAAAGCAGTGTTCTCTTTGATAGGCAGCTGGGTGATCATGTTATTGTTCACCATTTACCTGTACTTTCGGTTGAGATACAAGGATTTTTACGAAGGCCGCGACTACAGCCAGCTGTTTGCAACTAATCCAATACCATTTGACGTTTTCTTGGACAAATTTCTGCAAAGTGGAGAGGTAATTTTGAATTTTCGAGGTGTATGAGGGAAAAGAGACATCCATACTTCTTAGGAAACTATTTTTTTGCTCACAACTTTTTAAATTTGTAACATTTGGGAAATATTTATTGTGCGACCAAAAGAGAAAGATTCTAGGCAATCGATTAGTATCAAACATGCTATGAGACTGCTCTTAAATTATGGATTTCTGATTTATTGAATTTTTTACCAAATGATTGTCCATACTTTTTGCTAAATCGAGTACCGGGGGGATTATTTTTTAACCCCCGAAAAATATTGAAATTGTAAATCAAAAATGGCCCTAACTCTGAAATCTTAGTCAAAAAAACGAGGGGTGGGGGTTTATTAGAGAGTGGGGTATTTTTCAAAGTTACCATAATTATTCTAACGGGTGACAAATAAGTTCCCGGACACTTTACAAACTCTTTTTTGTTATCTTTTTTAAATCAATTTTCTAACACATAATATACCATTTTGTAGCCCTGAATATCCTCTACAAAATGAGCTATCATACTCCACTCTATAAAAAAAATTGTTTGTGAGAAAGCCTCATAAAGATTTTATGTACCTGAGAGATTTCGCAAGGCAATTCAAAAAATGTGTGGTCTGCTCTGGGCCATAGCCGATTGTTATCTTAAAGCGTTTTGATAACTTAACTCTTACTGTTGATAAGATATGGTAGTCCTAAGCCTCCTCTCTAGTTTGACATATCATTCGTCTATAAACCCCTATCAAACATGTCCGAATTACGCGCTGGAATCGTGAGACTTCATGAGCAAGGTCACGGAGTGAGGGAAATTGAGCGCTTGTTGAACTGTGGTCCGTCAACTGTCTCAGATATGGGAGACGAATGAACTTTCCAGCAAGATGGAGTACCTTCTCATCGCACTGTTGAAACCCAAGAATGGATTGAACAGCATTTCCCGGATTTCATCAAGGTCGATTCCCATTGGGGCGAGAATGCTGCTATCAAAGGTTACTGGCCTCCCAAATCTCCAGACCTGAATGTCATGGACTATTTTGTGTGGCCGTATCTTCAATCGAAAGCCTGCTCCAAGCCACACAAGACAATCGCCGCGCTCAAAGAATCTCTGGTGAAAGAATGGGACGCTATTCCGCAAGAAATGATTCAAAAAGCCATTGACAACTTTTTAAAAAGGCTGAAAAAATGTATTGAGGCAAATGGTGGCCATTTTGATGAATAAACATTGTGAATGATAGCTCGTTTTGTAGAGGATATTCAGGGCTACAAAATGGTATACCGTATTTCTTCTAATTGCCGCACATGTGCGCTTATTTTTCAATCACCCGAAAATCGGAAATTTTCAAATTCGATCTAGAGATTTTCAGGTGCTTAACTAGATCTGAAAAGTGGAATCGGTAGAGCTCGTGGGAGTTAAGAAAATGCATCAAACAGCTCAGCAAAATATTCACTCTGCTCAGATATAAGTCTTTAAAGTTGGGGGTGTGCGGTAATTAGAGACTGAGCGGCAATTAGAAGAAATACGGTATTATGTGTTAGAAAATTGATTTAAAAAAGATAACAAAAAAGAGTTTGTAAAGTGTCCGGGAACTTATTTGTCACCCGTTAATAGAAACCCCGTCTATAACCGTAACAGCAACCGCCAACCCTTTAAAATGTGATATTGAACAATTGTTTGTTATTAAAAAATAGGATCCAAAATAGGAAAACAAAAAATGTGCATAAATTTACCAAACTTGAAAATCATTTGTTTTTATTTTGGTCCATTTCTATATTTCAGAAACCGGTTAATACGACATTAAAGAGGAAGAACCGGCTACAAATGGTATATGACACGTAGAGACATCATTGTCAAATGTGCCAAATGATGCACTCTGAAAATTAAAGCGAATCCACGTGCTTTTTCTCAAAACTTATTGGACGACCTAATACTAATCTATTGACTAAGACTTACTTTTGCAATGAATCAAAATTTTTTCCAAAATGTAAAAAATTCAAATAATTATTAGCGAAAAAAACTAAGGATGACTCATTCTGTAGTTAAAAATGTTATTTGCAAATTTAGGTGGACAAGGTGGTCCTATTCCCATTTCACAAAAAGGCTGTAAAAATTTTTTGATGATGTTTTGTTGATTTAAGTTTCGATGTTTTTAGATAGCTATGCTGCACCCTGGAGCAGTTATTAACGGCAGACCGGTATGATTTTTGCATAATTTTTTGTTTCACTTGTTTTTAAATGTATTTTTAAAAATAAGAGTCTTAATTTTTGGGTTGATTAACTATCTCAACTTTCAGCAGAGTCTAGCCTCGCTAAAACGTCACGCATCAAACTCGACCCGGGTTCGATGTTTTCACTCCGAGTTTAAGGAGGGAGAAAGCCAGCTACCGTATTTACTCTAATTGTACCCATATGGGGGATAATTTTTCAACCTGCTGAAAATCGGAAATTTTTGAATTCGATCTCGAGATTTTCGGGTGCTCAACCAAGATCAAAAAGTGGGATCGGCAGAGCTCGTGGGAGTTAAAAACGCAAACAGCTTTGCAAAATATTGACTCTGCTCCTAGATATATACCCTCAAAGTTGGGGGTGGGGGATAATTAGAGACTGGGGTATAATTTGAGTAAATACGGTAGTCTGAAAAGTTCAACATCGCTGGCGCAGTAGATGCCGTATTTATTCTAATAGAGCGGCACCCCTTGTTTTTGGCGTTGGGTTTTTGACCCACTTTTTGAAAACTTTTGTCAGGCGAGTTACCAGCATAGTGACCGCGCCGTCCTCCGGGCCCGTCCCGTCCCCGTCTCCGTCCGGACGGCGCCGAAAAGTGAGACGGTCGGACGGCCGCCGTCAAAAATAAAATTAGACGGCCGGCCGCAGGCGGCGATTTTAAAGGACGGCGGCGGACGACCGGTGATTATTTTTCGAAAAGACGGCCGGTCGGACGGCCGGTCGTGAAAAGTCAGGACGGGACGGTGGACGGCCGGTGAAAAAAAAAGACGGCCGGCAGATCGGACGGTGGGAAAAATTGACTGCAAGGTGATAAGTAGTATATCGCAATAACAATTTTGAAAACTTCCAAAACTTTTAAACGTCAATAATAAATGTGTAACCACTGATAACTAATCCAGAATACATGCACACTGCAATAAGAACAGCCGGTCGAAGACGGGTGAAAAAAAAATTGACTTTGGACGGCCGGCAAAAAAAAATTTACTTTGGACGGCCGGTAGACGGCCGGGGCTAAATTTCAGAGGACGGCGAAATATTGGACGGCCGGCCGAAGGCCCTGAAACCCACGAAGGACGGCCGGTTGGACGGCCGGCCGAACGCAAAAATCTAAGGACGGCCGGTCGGACGGCCGGTCGGACGGCCGGCGAAAAACGTCAAGACGGCGGACGGGACGCCGTCCAATTTTCGCTTATCGCGGTCACTATGGTTACCACTCATCTTGAAGCTCATCTCACTGGCTACAAATTGGGTGATAACTTGCCTGACAAAAGTCTTCAAAAAGTACCGGGTGGGCGAAAAAATTCCCAGCATTTCAAATGCTCATAACTTTTGAAAGACGTCGAATTTCGACAAACGGTTCCCGGCAATAGTCCTAGAAAAAGTATACATTTTGTTTGGTATATAGTGTCAAAAACACGATTTTTGCTTGGTACCCCCTGTGGTTTGGGTCCTGGTCTGTGGATGGCCTCTGGATGGGCAAGGCCTACACCATAGGGGGGACCAAGCGAAAATCGTGTTTTTGACATTATATACCAAACAAAATGTATATTTTTTCTAGGACTATTGCCGAAACCGTTTGTCGAAATTCGACGTCTACCAAAAGTTATGAGCATTTGAAATGCTGGGAATTTCTTTGCCCACCCGGTAGGTCAAAAATGCAATGCAAAGAACAAGATTTCGAACGAGGTGGGTGCTGGTTTATTAGAATAAATACGGTAAGCGTTTGTGTTTTATGGCCCAAAATGGTGCGCAGGTTCGATTCCACCTAATTATTTTGTGGCAACCTAATTATTTCGGCTTGTTTGACCTGTAAAGAGAGCAGATATACATAGTCCCTTAGGAAAAGAAGGAAGAGGTGGCGGCGTAGTGTAATGGTAGCACATCAGCCCGGAAAACTGAAAGCTGCAGGTTCGATTCCTGCCACCACCATTTTGCCTCTTCCTTCCTAAACTTTTCTGACCAATGTCTAGGGGTAATTGGGGTCGCTGATTCCGAATCTGGCGCAAAAAAAAAGACGAATTACCCCGATAACAAGCCAAAATAAGCAGCGTGCCACTACCTGTAATCGAACCTGCGCACCATTTTGGGTCATAAAAGACAAATGCTTATCCACTGCTCCACCTAAGCGATTACCCTGCTCCCCTTTAAAAGTCCTTTATCGGAATCGATCTGTCAGTCTAGTCCGAAACATTGCGAGGATTATGATTTTACCAATTTTTTTTTATAAAAATGACCTCAGTTTTACCAATAAGACCTTCAATTTCCAAAACAATGTAAAATTTTTTCAAAAAAGGGTGTTTTTATATTGGGAACCGAGTGTCTATATATGTAGGGTTGTTACACAGTTAACTCGAGTTTTCAAAAAATTTTGACCTTATTTCTTGTTTTTATGCAAATTTTATTCCAAAATTTAGAGCATGTTACTTCACAACTGAAAGCCTAGAATGTTGGCTACACAATGGCATATAAACTTTTCAGTTAAGTATACAAAAATGTGTCTATTTAATGGCAAACATTTTCGACTAATTTCGACTAATTTTTAGGGATGATGACGGGATGGGAAAATTCCGTCCCGTCCCGTTAATTTTAGAGCATGGTCCCGTCCCGGAATCCCGCCCGGAAATTTTTTTGCACCTGTCCCGTCCCGGTGTCCCGTCCCGTAAAAAAATTATTTAAATTCCGTCTCGTCCCGTCCCGATTCAATTTTTCAACAACTACCTTCACGCGGAGATTATCACCTACATGAAATTGAATAGGCTCTCGCCGGATTCGGATCCATTGGAGTACTGGAAGGTTAATACTGATCGAATTATATTTAGTTATTCACTTCTCTCTTTGGTACTTTAAGACAACCACAAGGCCTTCCCATAAAGCATATAGGATTGAAATTGCCGATCGGAAATTTTTATGACCGTCCCGAAAATCTTCCCTGTCCCGGGGTCCCGTCCCGATATCACTTTTTGACCTGTCCCGTCCCGTGTCCCGTCCCAAAATTTTGAAATTTGAATTCTGACCCGTCTCGTCCCGAAAAGGTCAAGCCATCATCTCTACTAATTTTCAACTAATTAGTCGATAGACACATTTTTGTATACTTAACTGAAAAGTTTATATACCATTGTGTAGCCAACATTCTAGGCTTTCAGTTGTGAAGTAACATGCTCTAAATTTTGGAAAAAAATTTGCATAAAAACAAGAAATAAGGTCAAAATTTTTTGAAAAATGGAGCTAACTGTTTAACAACCCTATATACAGGGTGGCGCAAGTATTTTTGGCTTTTTTAAGTGGCTGTATTTTTCAAATTTCATGAACACATCAACCAGATCTTTTTTTTATCGGATAGAGGAAGACGGGAGATTTTGTTTAATACCAAACTTTATAACAAAAATCTAAACATTTGCAAATGTTTCTTCAACACTTCCACCACCAACTGCGATACAACGGTTCAATCGAAGAGGATATGCTGCGATGCAATTATTGATCATTTCTTGAGGCAATTCTTCAAAGGCAGTCTCAATTCTTCCAATAAGCTCACCCACGTCTTCGATCGGCTCTCGGTAGACTCTGCTTTTGATCCAATCAGAGCAAAGACAGTAACACGTGGCGAGTGGAGCGGAACTTGTTCAAACCAATGCGGATTGTTGTCATCCCAGTAGCGAAAGTTGTGCCTGTTGACGCCTCCATTCAATTGAAAGTGTGCTTCATCACAAAAAACAAGATTGTAAAAAAAATTTGAAATTTGATAGACTAACATCACAAGTTTGGTATTAAACAAAATCTCCCGTCTTCCTCTATCCGATAAAAAAAAGATCTGGTTGATGTGTTCATGAAATTTGAAAAATACAGCCACTTAAAAAAGCCAAAAATACTTGCGCCACCCTGTATATAGGGTTGTTAAACAGTTAGCTCCATTTTTCAAAAAATTTTGACCTTATTTCTTGTTTTTATGCAAATTTTTTTCCAAAATTTAGAGCATGTTACTTCACAACTGAAAGCCTAGAATGTTGGCTACACAATGGCATATAAACTTTTCAGTTAAGTATACAAAAATGTGTCTATTTAATGGCAAACATTTTCGACTAATTTCGACTAATTTTTAGGGATGATGACGGGATGGGAAAATTCCGTCCCGTCCCGTTAATTTTAGAGCATGGTCCCGTCCCGGAATCCCGCCCGGAAATTTTTTTGCACCTGTCCCGTCCCGGTGTCCCGTCCCGTAAAAAAATTATTTAAATTCCGTCTCGTCCCGTCCCGATTCAATTTTTCAACAACTACCTTCACGCGGAGATTATCACCTACATGAAATTGAATAGGCTCTCGCCGGATTCGGATCCATTGGAGTACTGGAAGGTTAATACTGATCGAATTATATTTAGTTATTCACTTCTCTCTTTGGTACTTTAAGACAACCACAAGGCCTTCCCATAAAGCATATAGGATTGAAATTGCCGATCGGAAATTTTTATGACCGTCCCGAAAATCTTCCCTGTCCCGGGGGTCCCGTCCCGATATCACTTTTTGACCTGTCCCGTCCCGTGTCCCGTCCCAAAATTTTGAAATTTGAATTCTGACCCGTCTCGTCCCGAAAAGGTCAAGCCATCATCTCTACTAATTTTCAACTAATTAGTCGATAGACACATTTTTGTATACTTAACTGAAAAGTTTATATACCATTGTGTAGCCAACATTCTAGGCTTTCAGTTGTGAAGTAACATGCTCTAAATTTTGGAAAAAAATTTGCATAAAAACAAGAAATAAGGTCAAAATTTTTTGAAAAATGGAGCTAACTGTTTAACAACCCTATATACAGGGTGGCGCAAGTATTTTTGGCTTTTTTAAGTGGCTGTATTTTTCAAATTTCATGAACACATCAACCAGATCTTTTTTTTATCGGATAGAGGAAGACGGGAGATTTTGTTTAATACCAAACTTGTGATGTTAGTCTATCAAATTTCAAATTTTTTTTACAATCTTGTTTTTTGTGATGAAGCACACTTTCAATTGAATGGAGGCGTCAACAGGCACAACTTTCGCTACTGGGATGACAACAATCCGCATTGGTTTGAACAAGTTCCGCTCCACTCGCCACGTGTTACTGTCTTTGCTCTGATTGGATCAAAAGCAGAGTCTACCGAGAGCCGATCGAAGACGTGGGTGAGCTTATTGGAAGAATTGAGACTGCCTTTGAAGAATTGCCTCAAGAAATGATCAATAATTGCATCGCAGCATATCCTCTTCGATTGAACCGTTGTATCGCAGTTGGTGGTGGAAGTGTTGAAGAAACATTTGCAAATGTTTAGATTTTTGTTATAAAGTTTGGTATTAAACAAAATCTCCCGTCTTCCTCTATCCGATAAAAAAAGATCTGGTTGATGTGTTCATGAAATTTGAAAAATACAGCCACTTAAAAAAGCCAAAAATACTTGCGCCACCCTGTATATGTAAAACTAGAGCTTGCTCGCCCTACGGGCGGGTTTTATTTTTCACTGATATTTCCGTAGCATTTTTTAATTATTTTCCGCTGACATTTTCATAGAAATTTTTGATTTATGTTTTTTTTTCACTTATATTACCGTAGTATTTTTCGATTTTCTCGGTTCTTTTTCCACTTTTATTAGTTTAAATACACTACTTGTGTTATCGTCTATGCTTAGATTTTCATTGACTTCATATCAAAATATTGAAATTTCGCATTTTTTTTTATCATAGCGTTAAATTCTTTAAAAATAGAAGCCTTTATGACACGCACACACACGCACAGAACAATAAAAAAGCAGCGAGAGTACAACAATTTTATCTTCGAGGTGTTTTAAACATTAGCTAACTGAGACTTGGAGACTGATGCAGACGCTACCACCATGTAAGTCATTCTTCTTAGGAATCAGAGCAGCTACACTATTTGGGTATAGAAAGAGTCACAGTACCTTGAATGACCACCACACGGGTTTAAGAATTTGATCCTTCGAGACTTCTCTTGAGATACCACGAAGAAGGGATGAAGACTAAACACAAAAGATTTATATTGAAACATAGAAAGATAGAAATACTACAGTACCTTGAATGACCACCACTGGGGTGTAAGAACTTGATCCTTCAAGACTTCTCTTGAGACACCACGAAGAAGGGACGAAGACTAAACACAAAAGATTTATATTGAAACATAAAAAGATATAACAGTCACAGTACCTTGAATGACCACCACTCGGGTTTAAGAACTTGATCCTGCGAGACTTCTCTTGAGACACCACGAAGAAGGGACGAAGACTAAACACAAAAGATTTATATTGAAACATAAAAAGATATAACAGTCACAGTACCTTGAATGACCACCACTGGGTTTAAGAACTTGATCCTGCGAGACTTCTGAGACACCACGAAGAAGGGACGAAGACTAAACACAAAAGATTTATATTAAAACATAAAAAGATATAACAGTCACAGTACCTTGAATGACCACCACTGGGTTTAAGAACTTGATCCTGCGAGACTTCTCTTGAGACACCACGAAGAAGGGACGAAGACTAAACACAAAAGATTTATATTGAAACATAAAAAGATATAACAGTCACAGTACCTTGAATGACTACCTTAAAAAAGCCAAAAATACTTGCGCCACCCTGTATATGTAAAATTGTAGTCATTGCCAAAAAAGTCTTGTAAAGTTGAAATTCTCGCAATATTTTCGACTACACTGACTAAAGACAAAAGGCAAAGATGGAGAAAATTTTGGCAATGTCGGGTTTTCCAGACTCGACTGTACTTGACAAACATTACATTCCAATAAAAAACATTTAGTTTGGCGCAGATGTAGTAGCTGTAAATTTGGAAAACGTGCAGAAGGACGTGAATGCCGCAATCAGAGACAAAGAAGACAGTTTGGGAATAGCCTATCAAAACCGTGTTCCTATCGATTTTGTTGTAGCACCAGCTGCCTATTTGCAGACAGTGTGAGTTGCTTGTGATCACCTACTTTTTCGGCCCTACTCATTAATTCATTCCAGGTTTTATGTCTACATCGGATTCAGTTTTTTGATGCTATTTATGATTGCTAGAAAATTTCCAGTCATGTTGAAAACGCTGAAGAATATGAAAACGGGGAAAGATGGCAGAAAAGACTCGCCTAAATCTAAATAATTTGTTTGCTGGAATACGGAAAAGGAAAATAAAATGGGCGCTACCGGGTATACCCCCCCAAATTGGGTTTGACTTGACCCATCTGGAACCATCTTGACCCATAAAAGCTGGGTGAGCCCTTGGCCCGGACATGTCAATTCCCGGGCTTTTTTTTTAAGCAGCGTTTAGCCGTTAGGCTTAGGCCCATATCATTCAAGATATGATATCATGGCCGATATCATTACTCAAAAATAGTATTTGGAGCAAGACTGTAAGGAGTGTATAAAATGTAAGGAGTTGGGATAAGAGTTGGGTTTGTAAGGAGCTAGGGTAAGGAGTTGGGCTTGTAAGGAGTTGACCCTCATCCGCTATTAGTCACTCAATTTTTCTTTTGTATTATTTGAAGATGCTACATCATAACCTCACCTTATAATTTCGAATATGTTTGATGATTGAATTGTTATGAATTCGATTGAAATAAAGTATTTCGTTTCTGTTCCGATTTCCGTTTCCGATTTCCGATGTTTTTTGGGTTCCGATTTCCGATTCCGAAATTTTTGGAGTTCCGATTCCGATTTCCGTTCCGATATTTTTCGTGTTCCGGTACATCCCTGCTGTGTATTATAACTTAGTAAATCAGATGTTGAGGGTACCTTGGCCCCAAAAACATGGAATTTGAACAGTTTTGTTGACTGGGGCCTACCGCATAAATAAACTCTGGTATGCATACATTTTTTATGCATCCAGAGATTTGTGTCTAAGGTATGTGGGTGTGCGCATCTCAACCCCAAGCAACAAAGCCCCCTGCGCCTCCGAAGGGGTCTCATAGCATGTTTGATACAGGTTGGTTAGAGATGCGCACACTCACTTACCTTAGACATGATTCCGAGCAAGACTCTTGATCAATTAAATGCATTTAGAGGCACTTTTTGCCCAGCTCCAGTGACCAAAACATGGTAAAACAGCCAAATGGTCGAAATTTCAAAATGCCCAAAACTCATTTTTTTATTGACCAGAACACAAAAATAATGTCTTTTTTGAACTTCTGAGGTGATTTTAGGTTGATATAGGGTGTTTGGAAACACTTTTAAAAAAATTTCAGTTGGGGGGGTATACTCCGGTAGGGTCTAAAAATGTAATTTTGTGTAATAAAGCCATTGAATTTTCAAATTGTTTAAATAAAATAAAGAGAAAAAAAAGGTGGAAACAGTCGTCAAAATTAGAGACAGAAACGGGATCCCGATCGAGCAGATTTTGAGCCAAAATCCCGTTCCCGACATCTCGCCCGATCATTTCCCAGAATCCCGAAGCGAGAAAAGTGATCGTTTCTTGCATTTTCGTTCTTCCTGTTTTTTAGCTTAATTTTTTTGCCACAACGTTTTTGCTGTGATTGAGCTGCATATTAGTATTTGCACTAGAATTTGGCGATATAGGCTGGCGCCGATATTGCTCACACGCAAGGTTAAAAGAATGGTTGTTTCACTTTTCGACCCTGAAAAGGCTCTTTTCCTGCCGGAAATTTGAAAACACTTTTGTTTTCGGGGTTTCTTATTACTTTTTTTTTGACCGTGTAGCCTAGGATCTCAGCTTTCTTGCAAGCTATCAACTGACTGAATGAGATTCACAGTTGGAGGAAAAGGTCTTTAAAGGGACCAAATTTTTGGAAAAATTAGTTCTGTTCAAAGACCTTTTCCTCCAACTTTTGAAAATGTCATTCAGTCAGTTGATGACTTGCAAGAAAGCGGAGATACTGGGCTAAACGCTGGTCAAAAAAATTGTATAAACCCCGAAAACAAAAGCTTTTTAAAATTTCCGGCAGAAAAAGGACCATTTCAGGGTCGAAAAGTATTGGGTTGGTCAAAAATTATCCGGGATATTTTAATGTTTGAAATTTTGCATTTGTGTATGCGGTATTATGTCTGAAGTTATACACCATTTTTTTAGCATAGTTTGGCAATTTCAAAATGCGTACCGACAATAATATTCATCTACGTCATATTATGCTGTGGAGCTTCGAAAAGAGGATGACCGCCGCCGCTACTTTTCGAGAAATTAACCAGATCTTCCGAGAAGAAACAATTGGTCAAAGAACCGTCGAAGATTGGTTTCGCCGCTTCAAATCTGGTGACACAACCCTCGAGGATAAGCCTGGAAGAGGGCACCCCTCCGACTGGCAGGCGGGGAAATTCTTCGACGACTTTTATGAGCTTGTGGCCGACATTAAGGAATGGATCGCTTCGAAGAACAGGAACTTCTTTGCCAAGGAAATCGACATGTTACCAGCCAAATGGAAGCTTGTTCTTGAAGTAGATGGAGAATATGCACCAGAATGATCAAGTTGATATATTATTAGTCATTATTTGTTATGTTATAAACTTCAAATAAAGTCATCATAAAATATCCCGGATAATTTTTGACCAACCCAATATTTCAACCTAAAAGAACCCAATATTTCAACCTAAAAGAATCATACATGCTACCACCAGGATTTGGACCTACAACCATGCCTTGGTCCCCCAAGGCAATCCGAAAAACACTCAAAATTGCCTTGGTCCCCCAAGGCAATCCGAAAAACACCCAAAATTGCCTTGGTCCCCAAGGCAATCCGAAAACACCCAAAATTGCCTTGGTCCCCAAGGCAATCCGAACACCAAAATTGCCTTGGTCCCCCAAGGCAATCCGAAAAACACCCAAAATTGGCTTGGTCCCCCAAGGCAATCCGAAAAACACCCAAAATTGCCTTGGTCCCCCAAGGCAATCCGAAAAACACCCAAAATTGGCTTGGTCCCCCAAGGCAATCCGAAAAACACCCAAAATTGCCTTGGTCCCCCTTTCAACAGGCCATAACTTTTTTTGAGACGGACAACCCCAACCTGTTAATAGTTTTTTTACTTAGTAAATCGACCACGCTGAGTCGAATGGCGTTGACAGATTGTTGATCTGATTGACCGAACACCCCTAACATTTTTTGTGACAGACCACAGACACAAAACAGCGCTATACTACAGCCAGAAAAAGCCGAAATGCTCATATTTCTAACAAGGCGTTGCCGCAGATCAATTACTCTTACTACAATTATTATATTTGTTCCGTTGTTGTTGTTTGTACATAGTGTTGTCAATAAAAGATACAATTAGGAAAAATCATGAAATTTCCTGCGGGATCCCGTCGGGATCCCGAAATTTTTGAGCGGCATTGCTCTTCTGCCGGAATGAAATTCCATATGACCCCTAAAAAATCTGTGAAATAAAAATTTTTAGTGGTCTAATTACTTCAGCCTTTTAGTGCCTGATTTGGAGAAAGTTCTTGGACACAGATTGCATTTCACAAGCTCTAGTTTTTGACCATCTGCTTTAAGTCGAAACGATAGCCATAGTTCTTGCTGTCCCGAAAGCTTGTTGAATGCAGACTCTCATCAAACTCCACCTACAACTTTTAAAGCTACAACTAATTTCCTCGCTTCATGCTTACCTTGCATCGTCTAGCTTTCTTCAGTGTCAGATTGAGATTTTGGTTTGCTTCTAGCCATTGTTTCGTCTTCGACGCAAGTGATGTCTACAAAATTCTTCACTTTCCCAGCCTGGGATCTGGTGGCATATTGGTTAAGGCGATTCCCTGCGGATCCAAAGCGAGTGGGATCAAATATCCCCTCCATTCCCCTTTTTCCAATTCACGAGCTGGTGGCCGTGGCCGCTCGCGACACCATAATTCATCATCCTCTTCCAGCAAATCCATGACTTGATGAATTGAAATACAGTCAACCCTCGTTAATCCGCCACCCTCGAATATCCGCCACCCTAGGGCTGGTCCCAAAAAAGCTAAAGTTAAGTAAAGGTAGGGTTATCGCACCTCGATAATCCGCCACCCTCGAATATCCGCCACCCTAGGGCCGGTCCCAAAAGCTAGTTAAGTAAAGGTAGGGTTATCGCACCTCGATAATCCGCCACCCTCGAATATCCGCCACCCTAGGCCGGTCCCAAAAGCTAAAGTTAAGTAAAGGTAGGGTTATCGCACCTCGATAATCCGCCACCCTCGATAATCCGCCAATTCTCGATAATCCGCCACCCTAGGGCTGGTCCCAAAAGCTAAAGTTAAGTAAAGGTAGGGTTATCGCACCTCGATAATCCGCCACCCTCGATAATCCGCCACCCTAGGGCTGGTCCCAAAAAGCTAAAGTTAAGTAAAGGTAGGGTTATCGCACCTCGATAATCCGCCACCTCTAATCCAAAAATTCCCAAAAGCTAAAGTTAAGTAAAGGTAGGGTAATCGCACCTCGATAATCCGCCACCCTCGTTAATCCGCCACCCTAGGGCCGGTCCCAAAAGCTAAAGTTAAGTAAAGGTAGGGTTATCACCTCGATAATCCGGCTCGCACCTCGATAATCCGCCACCCTAAAGCTCGTCGATAATCCGCCACCCTCGTTAAACCGCCACCTAGGGCCGGGCCGCACCTCGATAATCCGCCACCCTCGTTAAAAAGCTAAAGTTAAGTAAAGGTAGGGTTATCGCACCTCGATAATCCGCCACCCTCGAATATACGCCACCCTAGGGCCGGTCCCAAAAAGCTAAAGTTAAGTAAAGGTAGGGTTATCGCACCTCGATAATCCGCCACCCTCGTTAATCCGTACCCGCGCACCTCGATAATCCGCCACCCTCGAATATACGCCACCCTAGGGCCGGTCCCAAAAGCTAAAGTTAAGTAAAGGTAGGGTTATCGCACCTCGATAATCCGCCACCCTCGTTAATCCGCCACCCTAGGGCTGGTCCCAAAAGCTAAAGTTAAGTAAAGGTAGGGTTATCGCACCTCGATAATCCGCCACCCTCGTTAATCCGCCACCCTAGGGCTGGTCCCAAAAAAGCTAAAGTTAAGTAAAGGTAGGGTTATCGCACCTCGATAATCCGCCACCCTCGAATATACGCCACCCTAGGGCCGGTCCCAAAAAAGCTAAAGTTAAGTAAAGGTAGGGTTATCGCACCTCGATAATCCGCCACCCTCGACTATACGCCACCCTAGGGCCGGTCCCTAGGGTGGCGGATTAACGAGGGTTGACTGTAGAAGACAGTTTTGCTGTAAATGATAAACTGAAGATGTAAACAGTGATGTTGCTGTGTTAAACTACTAAGATTAGGAGCTAACATTGACAGTTGCAGCCTGATAGTCATAAGCCAGATAAATATAATAGTGAAGTACCTTCGAAGGCGTTAAGAATCACAAAAATTTATAAGGGTGAAAAATCGATAAAACTTTTATCGATTTTTTTTGAATAATTCTCATTTGAATCGATTTTATCGAAATCAATAAATTTATCGATTTGGAACACCATGCGCGGTTATAAATGCTTTCAATAATATTGTCTTCAAATTTTTCGTAATTTTTTTTACAAAAAAATAGATTTTTATAGACAATATTTTTCAAATAGATTCTTAACAGTAAAATTCCCAATTCTAGTCAAAATCTTAGGTACTTATACGGTTCCCCCCCCCATATCGGAATTTTTTCAAAAACAGGTTTTAACCATTTCTAAGCA
Source organism: Ditylenchus weischeri (assembly GCA_029231635.1). Classification (NCBI taxonomy): domain Eukaryota; kingdom Metazoa; phylum Nematoda; class Chromadorea; order Rhabditida; family Anguinidae; genus Ditylenchus; species Ditylenchus weischeri. The sequence goes on along the minus strand of JAMRYI010000754.1, from coordinate 20,150 downwards.
ATTCTTACACGCTAAAACCGATAAAAACGTTGTTTCCGACCACTTTCCATCAAAAATTTTGACTCTTTAGATTTTCTACCTGCCTGCCTTCGGCAGGCAACCTACTTCAATAGGAAGCCCCTTTGGGGTACATGGTCCGGCCAAGGGCTGACCCTTTATATATCAAGAAATATATCAAGGAAATTTAACCAATAAATAACCACTGAAAATATAAATGTAAAAATGCTTATAAAAAATTCAGCGGCAGTTAAATTATTTGCATGTTGTTCCAAGCCCTAACAAAAGAACAAAATTTCACAATAGTAGCAGCAATGTAGTATTTTCCCCAGCTTTGCAATGTTAATTTTAATCATTTTTATACCCCTTCTCATTGCAAGCAGGCAGCTCTTTTTTCAAGAGATATAGATATATATTTTGAAGATATATATTTCTTGATATATAAAGGGTCAGCCCTTGGCCCGGACCATGTACCCCCAAAGGGGCTTCTATTGAAGTAGGTTGCCTGCCGAAGGCAGGCAGGTAGAAAATCTAAAAAATCAAAATTTTTGATGGAAAGTGGTCGGAAACAACGTTTTTATCGGTTTTAGCGTGTAAGAATTGCTTAGAAATGGTTAAAACCTGTTTTTGAAAAAATTCCGATATGGGGGGGGGAACCGTATAAGTACCAAATCTTAAATTGACGATAACAAATTTGGTAAAACGACACTTGGCTACATGGACACTTGGCTACATTTTTTGGTTTTTTTCGGTAAAATTTTACCGAAAAAAACAAAAAATGTACCCAACTGTCTGTACCCAACTGTCTGTACCCAACTGTCTGTACCCAACTGTCTGTAGCCAACTGTTTGTAGCCAACTGTCTGTAGCCAACTGTTTGTAGCCAACTGTCTGTAGCCAACTGTCTGTAGCCAACTGTCTGTAGCCAACTGTCTGTAGCCAACTGTCTGTAGCCAACTGTCTGTAGCCAACTGTCTGTAGCCAACTGTCTGTAGCCAACTGTCTGTAGCCAAGTGTCCATGTAGCCAAGTGTCCATGTAGCCAAGTGTCCATGTAGCCAAGTGTCCATGTAGCCAAGTGTCCTAGCCCCAACAAATTCCAATTAAAATTTTCCAATTTTGAATTTTATTATTTATCTACTTTTGTAATATTACTATACACAGTTCTGGTGAAGTGTCCAGTTTTTGAATTGCTAGTACAAACTGCAGTGCTGTCATCGCTGTTATTATTCGCCTGTTTTACAGGTATTGATTGCTGAGCAATGTCCACTCAAATGTGCTACGAACCTATAATATTGTCTTGTTTCTTGGCTTTTCTGCTTGTTAACAATGGATCAGTAGCTTCTGACGAGTATGGAAATCGGCCAAGGGGTGTTTCACCTCAAAGTAAGCGATCTAATATAGTTTTTGGTGTTTTTATTTTTGTAATTTTGAGGTAAAAGTAAATGTTTTTGCCAAAAGTTTTTCTAGGGTTGGAATATTTTCGGAAAACGTCTTTTGAGGAAAATTTCCGGAACATTTCCTAAAAACGGAAAATGTCTATTTTGGAGGAAAAACTTCCGAAATATTTTTAATACTTAATATTTTAAAGGGGCACGCCCACGCTAATAAGAGGTGGTGCTCGCCAATTCAAAAAATTTTCCTAATCATTGAACGTCTGTACGGATTTTTCAACTTGGTTTCTAACAAAACCATACCCCAAATTAAATTCTATGCCTTGTTTTGTTAGAAACAAAATTGAAAAATCCGTACAGAAGTTCAATGATTAGGAAAAATTTGAATTGGCGGGCACCACCTCTTATTAGCTTGGGCATGCCGCTTTAAATACTAAAGACAGTTTGGCGTAAAATACTTGCAAAATCAAAATTCTGACACCGGATTCAGGTTCATCATGATTGATTTACTTGACAGACTGTTTTTTAGGTGGAAAGCTACTGTCAAATATAGAATTCTTTTCAAGACAACAAACATTGAACTTTTTCAAAAATTTTCCAAGTTTAAATATTTGTTGTCTTGAAGGGAATTTTAAAATTGTTAGTGAACTCGGAATTCGGTGCGCTTCTAGGTTACCAATTCACATTTCGCCAACGTCTTCTTTTTACCAACGTCGTCTTTTTACTGCTATCTTCTTTTCACCAACGATTCTTTCTACCAATGGTATCTTTTTACCAACAGATTCTTTTTACCAAGAACTCTTTCTGCTAATAGATTTTTTTTACCGATACTATTAGTTTATCTATACATGATACTATTCGTACAATTTTTTATTAGCTAAAATATAAAAAACTAGTGTGGTTTTATTGCAACAACTATCCCTTGTAAGTATTCCTCTGGAGTCATAGTTCTAGCTAAAACTCTTGGGAAGCGCAATACTTGTTCCTTGATTCTTTCATCGCGTTCTATTGCGTGTGCATGCCGGCTTTTACCTCCCCTATTGGTCAACCAGTCATAATAATCATTGTCCAAGTCAGAAGAGTAGGAAAGTCGTAGCTTCATCATAAAATCCCACATAGGAGGATGTGTGACACCATTAACAAGTCTTTTTAAACGGCTGTTATTGGTCTCGTTAAAGTTGTTTGATTTTGGGCGACCGTTAAGGACACGGTCATACACATTTCACAGTTGATGTGCAAACATAGGTTCAGTGCCGTGACCACCAATATAAGTGTTGTAAAACCAATTAACCAGTTTGTAGAGTAAATATTCTTAAATGTGAATTGGTAACCTAGAGGCGCACTCGGAATTCCAAAAGCAGTTTCTTCAGGAAATCGACCATGCTGAACCTGAATCCGATGTCAGAATTTTGATTTTGCAAGTATTTTGCTTTTTTCGCTTGCAAATCTAAACAAAACAAAGGTAAAAGGTATTTTCCAAATTTTCTTTCACCGGAAAATATCTTAATATTTTCCGGAAAATTTCCTCGGAAAATTTCCACCACCTGACCCTAGTTTTTTCTGAGACCAAGTAGCATAAATATCAACCATTTTGATGATTTTTAAATTGCCGCATTTTTTAATTTTCGTTTTTTGTTTGGGACATACGTTTGACCCTATACTAAACATGCACAGCCTAGCCAAAACCCAAGGCTTTGCCTAAATTTGAAAAAAATAATAATAAGAACCAGCTAAAAAACTGAAAAAGCGCGAATTTAAAAAAAAGAGGAGATGGGGAAACACCTAATAAATTTTCAACCAATTTTTCGTATTTAGAAGCAGCCTTATACCAACAAAGCGATAAGTTCCAGTGTTTGGACGGCTCTAAAACTATTCCATTTGAGCATGTGAACGATGACTACTGTGATTGTGCTGATGGAAGTGATGAGTATGCTAGTTTTCACAACAAAAATATTTTGAAATAAAAGTCCTTTTCGACTTCATTTGTAAAAAAATCGATTGGTTAGCCAGCAGTGTTGTTAATCGCCCTCCGAAACCTTCCTCCGCTCCTTCTCCGGAGGAAAATTGCGGAGGAATTCTCCGACCATTTTTCGGCTCTATTTAAGAAGAGGTACCATTTTTTGCCTTGGTCCCCCCTATTGATTTGTTTTTTCAAGCCGCGGGCATACAAATTGTGTTTCTTGAGGTTTGTTTGTATGTGAAATGATATATCCTAAGCCTAAAGGCTAAGCCTAAGACCTAAGCCTAAAGTAAGGTTGGGGCATGGGGGTCGTGAGTCTGAAAACTTGAAATATTGGGGTAAATGGGGTTAGTATGCCTGAAAAGTAGAAATTTTTGGGTGGATGGGTGTTGCATGGCTGAAGTAGAAATAAGTTTTTTTTTCAAAACAATTATTTAGCCTTTAGGCTTAGGATATATCATTTCACATACAAACAAACCTCAAGAAACACAATTTGTATGCCCGCGGCTTGAAAAAAAATCAATAGGGGGGACCAAGGCAAAAAATGGTACCTCTTCTTAAATAGAGCCGATTTTTCTCCGGAGGAAAATGGTGAAAACCTTCCTCCACGTCTCCTTTCTCCGGAGGAAAGTTGCTAAAATCTTACTCCGGAGGAGGCGTTTTCCCCGGAGCTTTTCCTCCGGAGGATACTCCGGAGGAAATCTCTGTTTGTTCGAGAAGTATTCAAGCATACAATTAAATGAGTTTATTTGAACGACAACCGGCGTAATAGTTAAGCGTCACGCAGCAATATCAGCAAACAGAGGGTATCAACATCCGATAAATTCCTTATTGAAAGAGAGCAATGTCCGTGCCTTCACTAACTTCATCTTCATCAGACCATCTGTCGTCCAATTACGCGCCCCCTTTTGCATTCATATTGCCTCTGCAAATGTTCCTCCGCCTCTTCCGGAGGAAAATTACGGAGATATCCTCCGGTGATTTTCCTCCGGAGGAAAATGGTGAAAATTGTTCTCCGCTCCGGCATTTCATCCGGAGGAAAATTACGGAGATTTCCTCCGAGGAAAACCCTGAAAATTGTTCTCCGCTCCGGCATTTCATCCGGAGGAAAATTTCGAGATTTTCTCGGAGGAAAACCCTGAAAATTGTTCTCCGCTCCGGCATTTCATCCGGAGGAAATTTCGAGATTTCTCCGGAGGAAAACCCTGAAAATTGTTCTCCGCTCCGGCATTTCATCCGGAGGAAAATTTAGATTTCCTGGAGGAAAACCCTGAAAATTGTTCTCCGCTCCGGCATTTCATCCGGAGGAAAATTTCGGAGATTTCCTCCGGAGGAAAACCCTGAAAATTGTTCTCCGCTCCGGCATTTCATCCGGAGGAAAATTTCGAGATTTCTCCGAGGAAAACCCTGAAAATTGTTCTCCGCTCCGGTATTTCATCCGGAGGAAAATTACGGAGATTTCCTCCGGAGGAAAACCCTGAAAATTGTTCTCCGCTCCGGCATTTCATCCGGAGGAAAATTACGGAGATTTCCTCCGGAGGAAAACCCTGAAAATTGTTCTCCGCTCCGGCATTTCATCCGGAGGAAAATTACGGAGATTTCCTCCGGAGGAAAACCCTGAAAATCGTTCTCCTTTCCTCCTTTCTCCGGAGAAGGAGTATTTCCGAAACTCCGGAGGAATTAACAACACTGTTAGCCAGTAGCAAATCGTGTGCTTTAGACCAGGTACTTCTGCTTGCTCCAATGGTCAATTTTACTGCCGCAACGTTGGCTTCAAGCCATTAAATGTGCCTTCCACTCGTGTTAATGACTTCATTTGCGGTAGGTTTCGCAACTTTGCAAACTTTTGTGCATTTAACCAAAAATTTGGGGTCTCAGATTGTTGCGACGGTAGTGACGAGTGGGACGGCAAAGTGCAGTGCCCCAACGTGTGCGCCAGTCAAGGAGCTCAGGCGAGGGAAGAAGCCAAGCAGACCAGAATTATCCAGCAGGCTGGGTACTCAAGATTTAAATACTTTTGAGTCCAACTTATTTTGTTCTAGATACTCCAAGCGTCTTGAACTGGCAAAAACTGGAGCCAAATCACTGGAAGAGAAAAAGACGGAGGTGGAAAAACAGAAAAAAGAACTGCAGGAATTGGAGCCGCTCAAAACTAGTGCAGAGTCTAAGAAGAACGCTGCTGAAGACAGGGAAAAAGAAGCGAAAGACAAGCATGACACTGCTTGGAATGGTGAGAAACTGCGGTTCAAATTCTCAGATCAGCATGAACTTATAAAAATAAAGACACTTATTTACTTGGGGGGGGTGGTTGCGCATTTTTCACTTATTTGTAAATCATGTTTGAACGACTCCCAAGTAACTTTTATATGCTAAAAACGATAAGAAAGGTGGTTTCCGTAATTTTTCTACATAAAAAATGGATTTTTTCAAAAAAAAATTTTGACAAAAATTTGACATTTTGCCTTGGGGGACCAAGGTAAAAAATCATGAAAAATACAAACAAAAACAAGATCAAATTTGAACATAGTTTTGTCAACTGGGGCCTACCGCATTAATAAGCTCTGGTATGCATGCTTTTTTCATGCATCCGGACTCACTTCCGAGTGATTTGTGTCTAAGGTATGTGGGTCGGGGGCGTAGGGGGCTTGGAGTTGAGATGCGCACACACTTACCTTAGACATGATTCCGAGTGAGACTCGTGATCAAAAATACGTTTAGAGAGTCTTTTTGCCCAGCTCCAGTGACCAAAACGGGGTATAATACCTTTACATAAGGTTGTTTACCTTGGTCCCCCAAGGCAAAATGTCAAATTTTTGTCAAAAATTTTTTTTTGCAAAAATTCATTTTTTATGTAGAAAAATTACGGAAACCACCTTTCTTATCGTTTTTAGCATATAAAAGTTACTTGGGAGTCGTTCAAACATGATTTACAAATAAGTGAAAAATGCTATTAATTTCCATGTTTAGATATAGATACAATACTAAAAAACTAAACATGTAAAAAAATACGGATCAGAAAAAATTATTCGAAGAAAATTTGAAACATTCGGGCCAGAAAATATTACCGACTCACCTCCCCCACTTTAATGAAATCGTTACTAATTTATTTTGGGTACTTCTGGCGTTTACACGCCCCCTCATATTTTTCCACATGATTGGGGTTGGGGAAGGGTTGTATATGGGGCCTACTTTATCATGCGTCTGCACTACTATGTACACCCTTCCCCAATTCTTTTTTTTGGCCTGCGGGCGTAAAAATTGTATGTTTGGGGTTGGGTTTGTACCCCAGAAAACAAAAAAAAATTAGTCAACCATGGTTGAACCAAGGGTGGTACCCAAACCAGGTATCCTAGTATTGGGTACAAGGGACAGCGGCCGCCTATCGGCGCCTATATCGTATCCCTGAGCAGACTTGTCTTGAAACGACAAAAAATTTAAATTTCAAATTTGTGGCATTTCGTCAACAACAAACATAAGACCATACGTCATTTTTAGATCCGACACCAAACTTCAAAGTAGGAGATCCCCTATTTAAAATGCATCATTTTCGACGTTCTTTTTTTTAAACGAAAGCTGACATCGAGGCGGATCTAAAAAACCTGCAACAAAATATTTCGACCACTTATTTATACCCCTTGTACCCCTTCAAAGTCAAAAATACAATTTTTACGCCCGCAGGCCAAAAAAGGGATTGGGGAAGGGTGTACATAGTAGTGCAGACGCATGATAAAGTAGGCCCCATATACAACCCTTTCCCCAACTCCAATCATGTGGAAAAATACGAGGGGGCGTGTAAACAGCAAAAGTACCTTATTTTGATTTTCTGAGCCAATATTTTGATGAAAACTTTATTTAAGAAAACAAAAAAGTTGCAAAATAAATTAAACGAATTTTGCAGAGATCAAGGAAGAGAAAAAGAATGAAAAGGCCAAGGAATTGTTCATGGAGTTGGATTTGAATCAAGATGAAAAGTAAGATTTTTTTTAGTTTTTAAAATGTCCTCAAAGTTTTTGAAATCCTCGTATTATTTAGATTCTCTTTTGAAGAATTCAAAAAATTCAAGAATCAATTTATTGAGCCTGCCAAACTGGATGAAGAGCAACCAGAAGTAGCTGAAGCTGCAGGAATTTTCCAGGTAAAAAGCGATTATGAAAAAAAACTTTAAACAACCCTAGACATTTTGTTAAAGGAAATCTTTGGTGATTTGCAAGAGTTGGATTTTGCTGGGTTCCGCAATGTTTATGACAAAGTCAAAGAAACGGTTGCCAAATTCAAGGAGTCCATCAAGGTAGCTAAAGATGATCAGAAAAAAGTTGAAGAGAAAAAATCTGAGGGTAAGATTTTTATTTGCTTCGAAGGACCATCGCCGTTGATGGCAATGGCAATTTCGAAATTGGCTAAAGTGCCTTATGATGGGGTTGCCCAAAAGTGGTTTTAACCACTTTTTGGTACGTTTTAGCTGCTGAAACGTGCAGAAAACATGTTTTTAGGGCCCCGTTGACCATTTTCAGAAAAAAAATTTCACTAAAAATCGACTTTTTGGCTTGGGGGACCAAGGTAAAGGGTAGTGGAGGGTGTCTAGATTCCCTGAAAATGAAATTTGAACATAGTTTTGTTGACTGGGACCTACCGCGTAAAAAAGCTCTGGGGCCTATCCCACTAATTGAAAAATTTTCATTTTTCATGAAAAATTGAAAAATTTTTCATTTTTCACTTTTCAGTTTTTCACTTTTTGTTCCAATCTTACAATGGTTCATCCAAACAAGTCTAAACATCATAACTTTATTTTCACACTTGAACAACGACATAACAAGGCCAGTTAACATCTACGACATACCATCAAGAGTATATTCTTGCTCGTTTTCTTTGGCAGCCCTCTCATCCTTGTTCGCAAAGATTCTCATTTGCGGCGGGACACCCAGCTCCAGCTCCAGCTCCTTCTCGTAGATGTAAAGTTCCTTTAGGCGATTGTCCAGTCTCAGCCCGCGCAGCTTCTCGGTCTTGATCTCCTCCTCCAGAGATTTTGGTAGTTTCCTAAAGGTGACATTTAGAGTCCCATATCTAAAATTTATTAAAATTACTGCATCGTTGACGAGAAAAGACGCATTCTTGGTGGCTTCACGCTCTACTAAATAAGGCGATGAACATTCGCGGACGCGCTTCCTGCATCACTTCATCTTCGGTACTTTCATTGGTTGAACACATCTTCTTTCTAAAAAGTGAACACCGTTAGACATGCACGGACGTATAGCTAGTAAACACCGAGTTTGAAAAATAATACTAGATGAAGAATCAAAATATTTTGTAAAATTGTAGACGGGTACACCGGTCTACAATTTTTCATGTAATATTGAAAAAATTTTCACTTTTCATTTTTCACTTTTCATTTTTCAATTTTCGTTTTTTAATTTTTCAAATTTTAGTGAGACAGAAATTTTTCATTTTTCACTTTTTGATTTTTGTCTAAGGTCCAAGCCACGAAGGGGGTGCAGGGGGCTTGGTGGGTTAGAGATGCACGCACTCGCTTACCTTAGTAAGCGAGTGTTTTCTATACTAGGGTCGAAATTTGCATTGTCATCAACGGCGACAGTCTTTTAAGAGCGGGGTTTTTCAAATTTTGGTTTTGAGGTGAAACTACTAGCAGTCCCACTCCTGTAGACCTCGACTTGGAAGGTAACGAAGAGCATGTGGACGAGGGTGAGGAACAGGACGACAATCATGACGATGGGGAACAACATGAACACGAGGAAGATGAAGACAAGCACAAGCCGCCATATGATGAAGTCACAGAAGCTGCTATCAATGAAGTTTGTTGATTTTTAATAGACGCTCAAGTCATACAGTCGGCGCTCTCTATAAGATACACCTAATTTTAAAGAGGTGTATCCTATAGAAAGCGTCTCGCGGGTCTTACTGGCAAAACTATTGTCGATTGCAAAAACGATCGGTAAGATCGGAATCCTTGCAATATTTCCAACTAGACTGAGGAATCACATTTGGTAAAACATTTCAGAAATCAGGTTAAAAAAGGTGTCGGACCCAAGGCCTTTAGGGGTGTACAATCGAGCCTGTCTATAACATACCGTATTTCCTCTAATAGAGCCCCCCCTAACTTTGAGGACCTATATCTCAGCCCAGAGTCAATGTTTTGCAAAGCTGTTTTACGCGTTTTCTTAACTCCCACGAGCTCTACCGATTGCACTTTTCAGATTTTAGTTCAGCACCCGAAAATCTCGAGATCGAATTCCAAATTTTCCGATTTTCGGGCATCCAAAAAATAAAGCCCCCGGGGGCTCTATTAGAGGAAATACGGTAACTCAGCGCTAGTGAACAATAGATTCAAAAACAGCTTGGTCCCCCCTGTTGTTTTATTTGTAAAAACAAGAGGGGGGACCAAGCAGTTTTTTTTATTAAAATTTATTAAATATTATAGGACCAAACTATTGGGTTGATTCATAATTAATGCGGATTTTTTATTCAAATCCTCGAAGACCTTGCCCGCTAGCCAATTCTTTAGAGACCGGTTGACGTGGTAGTCTGTTGGAGCTTCTGTTGGTGAATATGGAATAGTGAATATGCCTTTCTCATTGATGGATTGGACCACACGATTTTCAACATGAGGCCGAGCATTGTCATGATGAAAGACTGCGCTGCCCTCCATCCTTTCTCGAAGTGGTAGAGCATGATATGGCGAATGTGAATCTGGTTTTCGACGCGCATTCTTCTTAACTAAAAGCGAGGGCATAGTTTAAAACAAAAAAGCAAATTTAAAGAAGAAATAGCTCAAAAGAATCATAAGGCAACAAAAATCCGCATTAATTATGAATCAACCCAATAGTTTCTACGAAAAACAACAGGGGGACCAAGCTGTTTTTCAAGAAAAAACAACAGGGGGTTGGACCACACGACCAAGCTGATTTTTACGAAAAACAACAGGGGGACCAAGCTGATTTTTACGAAAAACAACAGGGGGACCAAGCTGTTTTTCAAAAAAACAACAGGGGGACCAAGCTGATTTTTACGAAAAACAACAGGGGGACCAAGCTGTTTTTCAAGAAAAACAACAGGGGGACCAAGCTGATTTTTACGAAAAACAACAGGGGGACCAAGCTGATTTTCAAGAAAAACAACAGGGGGACCAAGCTGATTTTACGAAAAACAACAGGGGGACCAAGCTGATTTTACGAAAAACAACAGGGGGACCAAGCTGTTTTTCAAGAAAAACAACAGGGGGACCAAGCTGATTTTACGAAAAACAACAGGGGGACCAAGCTGATTTTTACGAAAAACAACAGGGGGACCAAGCTGATTTTCAAGAAAAACAACAGGGGGACCAAGCTGTTTTTCAAGAAAAACAACAGGGGGACCAAGCTGATTTTTACGAAAAACAACAGGGGGACCAAGCTGATTTTACAGAAAAACAACAGGGGGACCAAGCTGATTTTACGAAAAACAACAGGGGGACCAAGCTGATTTTTACGAAAAACAACAGGGGGACCAAGCTGTTTTTCAAGAAAAACAACAGGGGGACCAAGCTGATTTTTACGAAAAACAACAGGGGGACCAAGCTGTTTTTCAAGAAAAACAACAGGGGGACCAAGCTGATTTTACGAAAAACAACAGGGGGACCAAGCTGATTTTTACGAAAAACAACAGGGGACCAAGCTGTTTTTCAAGAAAAACAACAGGGGGACCAAGCTGATTTTCAAAAAAACAACAGGGTTGGACCACACGACCAAGCTGATTTTACGAAAAACAACAGGGGGACCAAGCTGATTTTTACGAAAAACAACAGGGGGACCAAGCTGATTTTCAAGAAAAACAACAGGGGTTGGACCACACGACCAAGCTGATTTTTACGAAAAACAACAGGGGGACCAAGCTGTTTTTCAAGAAAAACAACAGGGGTTGGACCACGACCAAGCTGATTTTTACGAAAAACAACAGGGGGACCAAGCTGTTTTTCAAGAAAAACAACAGGGGGACCAAGCTGATTTTTACGAAAAACAACAGGGGGACCAAGCTGTTTTTCAAGAAAAACAACAGGGGTTGGACCACACGACCAAGCTGATTTTACGAAAAAAACAACAGGACCAAGCTGTTTCAAGAAAAACAACACAGGGTTGGACCACACGACCAAGCTGATTTTTACGAAAAACAACAGAGTTTTTTCAAGAAAAACAACAGGGGGACCAAGCTGATTTTTACGAAAAACAACAGGGGGACCAAGCTGTTTTTCAAGAAAAACAACAGGGGTTGGACCACACGACCAAGCTGATTTTACGAAAACAACAGGGGGACCAAGCTGTTTTTCAAGAAAAACAACAGGGGGACCAAGCTGATTTTACGAAAAACAACAGGGGGACCAAGCTGTTTTTCAAGAAAAACAACAGGGGGACCAAGCTGATTTTTACGAAAAACAACAGGGGGACCAAGCTGTTTTCAAGAAAAAACAACAGGGGGACCAAGCTGATTTTTACGAAAAACAACAGGGGGACCAAGCTGTTTTCAAGAAAAACAACAGGGGGACCAAGCTGATTTTTACGAAAAACAACAGGGGGACCAAGCTGATTTTACGAAAAACAACAGGGGGACCAAGCTGATTTTTACGAAAAACAACAGGGGACAAGCTGTTTTTCAAGAAAAACAACAGGGGGACCAAGCTGTTTTTCAAGAAAAACAACAGGGGGACCAAGCTGATTTTACGAAAAACAACAGGGGACCAAGCTGTTTTTCAAGAAAAACAACAGGGGGACCAAGCTGATTTTTACGAAAAACAACAGGGGGACCAAGCTGATTTTCAAGAAAAACAACAGGGGGACCAAGCTGTTTTCAAAAAACAACAGGGGGACCAAGCTGATTTTACGAAAAACAACAGGGGGACCAAGCTGTTTTTCAAGAAAAACAACAGGGGGACCAAGCTGTTTTTCAAGAAAAACAACAGGGGGACCAAGCTGTTTTCAGAAAAACAACAGGGGGACCAAGCTGATTTTTACGAAAAAACAACAGGGGGACCAAGCTGTTTTCAAGAAAAACAACAGGGGGACCAAGCTGTTTTCAAGAAAAACAACAGGGGGACCAAGCTGTTTTTCAAGAAAAACAACAGGGGACCAAGCTGATTTTTACGAAAAACAACAGGGGGACCAAGCTGTTTTTCAAGAAAAACAACAGGGGGACCAAGCTGATTTTACGAAAAACAACAGGGGGACCAAGCTGATTTTTACGAAAACAACAGGGGGACCAAGCTGTTTTTCAAGAAAACAACAGGGGACCAAGCTGATTTTACGAAAAAACAACAGGGGGACCAAGCTGTTTTTCAAGAAAAACAACAGGGGGACCAAGCTGATTTTTACGAAAAACAACAGGGGGACCAAGCTGTTTTTCAAGAAAAACAACAGGGGGACCAAGCTGATTTTTACGAAAAACAACAGGGGGACCAAGCTGATTTTTACGAAAAACAACAGGGGGACCAAGCTGATTTTTACGAAAAACAACAGGGGGACCAAGCTGTTTTTCAAGAAAAACAACAGGGGGACCAAGCTGATTTTCAAGAAAAACAACAGGGGGACCAAGCTGTTTTTCAAGAAACAACAGGGGGTTGGACCACACGACCGCTGATTTTACGAAAAAACAACAGGGGGACCAAGCTGATTTTTACGAAAAACAACAGGGGGACCAAGCTGATTTTCAAGAAAAACAACAGGGTTGGACCACACGACCAAGCTGATTTTTACGAAAACAACAGGGGGACCAAGCTGTTTTTCAAGAAAAACAACAGGGGGACCAAGCTGATTTTTACGAAAAACAACAGGGGGAGCTGTTTTTCAAGAAAAACAACAGGGGGACCAAGCTGATTTTTACGAAAAACAACAGGGGGACCAAGCTGTTTTTCAAGAAAACAACAGGGGGACCAAGCTGATTTTTACGAAAAACAACAGGGGGACCAAGCTGTTTTTCAAGAAAAACAACAGGGGGACCAAGCTGATTTTTACGAAAAACAACAGGGGGACCAAGCTGATTTTACGAAAAAAAACAAGGGGGACCAAGCTGTTTTTCAGAAAAAACAACAGGGGGACCAAGCTGATTTTACGAAAAACAACAGGGGGACCAAGCTGTTTTTCAAGAAAAACAACAGGGGGACCAAGCTGATTTTTACGAAAAACAACAGGGGGACCAAGCTGATTTTACGAAAAAAACAACAGGGGGACCAAGCTGTTTTTCAAGAAAAACAACAGGGGGACCAAGCTGATTTACGAAAAACAACAGGGGACCAAGCTGTTTTTCAAAAGAAACAACAGGGGGGACCAAGCTGATTTTCAAAAACAACAGGGGGACCAAGCTGATTTTTACGAAAAACAACAGGGGGACCAAGCTGATTTTTACGAAAAACAACAGGGGGACCAAGCTGTTTTTCAAGAAAAAACAACAGGGGGACCAAGCTGATTTTACGAAAAACAACAGGGGACCAAGCTGTTTTTCAAGAAACAACAGGGGGACCAAGCTGATTTTTCAAGAAAAACAACAGGGGGACCAAGCTGATTTTTACGAAAAACAACAGGGGGACCAAGCTGTTTTTCAAGAAAAACAACAGGGGGACCAAGCTGATTTTTACGAAAAACAACAGGGGGACCAAGCTGTTTTCAGAAAAAACAACAGGGGGACCAAGCTGATTTTTACGAAAAACAACAGGGGGACCAAGCTGTTTTTCAAAGAAAAACAACAGGGGGACCAAGCTGATTTTTACGAAAAACAACAGGGGGACCAAGCTGTTTTTCAAGAAAAACAACAGGGGGACCAAGCTGATTTTTACGAAAAACAACAGGGGGACCAAGCTGTTTTCAGAAAAAACAGGGGGACCAAGCTGTTTTTCAGAAAAACAACAGGGGGACCAAGCTGATTTTTACGAAAAACAACAGGGGGACCAAGCTGATTTTTACGAAAAACAACAGGGGACCAAGCTGTTTTTCAAGAAAAACAACAGGGGGACCAAGCTGATTTTACGAAAAAACAACAGGGGACCAAGCTGATTTTCAAGAAAAACAACAGGGGTTGGACCACGACCAAGCTGATTTTTACGAAAAACAACAGGGGGACCAAGCTGTTTTCAAAAAAAATAACAGGTTGGATAGACCAATGATTACGAAAAACAACAGGGGGACCAAGCTGTTTTCAGAAAAAAAAGGGGGACCAAGCTGATTTTACGAAAAACAACAGGGGGACCAAGCTGTTTTCAAGAAAACAACAGGGGGACCAAGCTGTTTTGAGAAAAAAAACAGGGGGACCAATGTTTTTCAGAAAAAAACAACAGGGGTTGGACCACGACCAAGCTGATTTTTACGAAAAAACAACAGGGGACCAAGCTGTTTTCAGAAAAACAACAGGGTTGGACCACACGACCAAGCTGATTTACGAAAAACAACAGGGGACCAAGCTGTTTTCAGAAAAAAACAACAGGGGTTGGACCACACGACCAAGCTGATTTTTGAAAAACAACAGGGGGACCAAGCTGTTTTTCAAGAAAAACAACAGGGGGACAAGCTGATTTTTGAAAAAACAACAGGGGGACAATGTTTCAGAAAAAACAACAGGGGGACCAGCTGTTTTGAAAAAACAACAGGACCAAGCTGATTTTTACGAAAACAACAAGGACCAAGCTGTTTTCAAAAAAAACAAAGGGGGACCAAGCTGATTTTACGAAAAAAACAACAGGGGGACCAAGCTGTTTTTCAAGAAAAAACAACAGGGGGACCAAGCTGATTTTTACGAAAAACAACAGGGGGACCAAGCTGTTTTCAAGAACAACAGGACAAATGTTTGAACAGATAAAGCTGTTTTCAGAAAAAAAAACAGGGGGACCAAGCTGTTTTTACGAAAAACAACAGGGGGACCAAGCTGATTTTTACGAAAAACAACAGGGGGACCAAGCTGATTTTTAAAAAACAACAGGGGACCAAGCTGTTTTTCAGAAAAACAACAGGGGACCAAGCTGATTTTGAAAAACAACAGGGGGACCAAGCTGATTTTACGAAAAAAACAGGGACCAAGCTGATTTCAGAAAAAACAACAGGGGGACCAAGCTATTTGAAAAAACAACAGGGGGACCAAGCTGATTTTACGAAAAAACAACAGGGACTGGCTGATTTTTAAAAAAACAACAGGGGGACCAAGCTGATTTTTAGAAAAACAACAGGGGGACCAAGCTGATTTTTACGAAAAAAAAACAGGGGGACCAAGCTGATTTTACGAAAAACAACAGGGGGATAAGCTGATTTACGAAAAAAACAACAGGACCAAGCTGATTTTTACGAAAAAACAACAGGGGACCAAGCTGATTTTACGAAAAACAACAGGGGACCAAGCTGATTTTTACGAAAACAACAGGGGGACCAAGCTGATTTTTACGAAAAACAACAGGGGGACCAAGCTGATTTTACGAAAAACAACAGGGGACCAAGCTGATTTTACAAGAAAAACAACAGGGGACCAAGCTGATTTTTACGAAAAACAACAGGGGGACCAAGCTGATTTTCAAGAAAAAACAACAGGGGACCAAGCTGATTTTTACGAAAAACAACAGGGGGACCAAGCTGATTTTTACGAAAAACAACAGGGGGACCAAGCTGATTTTGAAAAACAACAGGGGACCAAGCTGATTTTACGAAAAACAACAGGGGACCAAGCTGATTTTTACGAAAAACAACAGGGGGACCAAGCTGATTTTACGAAAAACAACAGGGGACCAAGCTGATTTTTACGAAAAACAACAGGGGGACCAAGCTGATTTTACGAAAAACAACAGGGGGACCAAGCTGATTTTTACGAAAAACAACAGGGGGACCAAGCTGTTTTTCAGAAAAACAACAGGGGGACCAAGCTGATTTTACGAAAAACAACAGGGGGACCAATGTTTTAGAAAAACAACAGGGGGACCAAGCTGATTTTTACGAAAAAACAACAGGGGACCAAGCTGATTTTACGAAAAACAACAGGGGGGCTGATTTTTACGAAAAACAACAGGGGGACCAAGCTGATTTTACGAAAAAAAACAACAGGGGGACCAAGCTGTTTTCAAGAAAAAACAACAGGGGGACCAAGCTGATTTTACAGAAAAACAACAGGGGGACCAAGCTGTTTTCAAGAAAAACAACAGGGGGACCAAGCTGATTTTACGAAAAACAACAGGGGGACCAAGCTGATTTTACGAAAAACAACAGGGGACCAAGCTGTTTTCAGAAAAACAACAGGGGGACCAAGCTGATTTTACAGAAAAAAACAACAGGGGACCAAGCTGATTTTTACGAAAAAAACAACAGGGGGACCAAGCTGATTTTACAGAAAAACAGGGGGACCAAGCTGATTTTACGAAAAACAACAGGGGGAAAGCTGTTTCAGAAAAACAACAGGGGGACCAAGCTGTTTTTGAAAAACAACAGGGGGACCAAGCTGATTTTACGAAAAAACAACAGGGGGACCAAGCTGATTTTTACGAAAAAAACAACAGGGGGACCAAGCTGTTTTTCAAGAAAAACAACAGGGGGACCAAGCTGTTTTTCAGAAAAACAACAGGGGGACCAAGCTGTTTTTCAAGAAAAACAACAGGGGGACCAAGCTGATTTTTACGAAAAACAACAGGGGGACCAAGCTGTTTTTCAAGAAAAACAACAGGGGGACCAAGCTGTTTTCAAGAAAACAACAGGGGGACCAAGCATTTTTCAGAAAAACAACAGGGGGACCAAGCTGTTTTCAAGAAAAACAACAAGGGGACCAAGCTGTTTTTCAAGAAAACAACAGGGGGACCAAGCTGTTTTTCAGAAAAACAACAGGGGGACCAAGCTGTTTTCAAGAAAAACAACAGGGGACCAAGCTGTTTTTCAAGAAAAAACAACAGGGGACCAAGCTGTTTCAAGAAAAACAACAGGGGGACCAAGCTGATTTTTACGAAAAAACAACAGGGGGACCAAGCTGATTTTACGAAAAAAACAACAGGGGGACAAGCTGATTTTCAAGAAAAAACAACAGGGGGACCAAGCTGTTTTTAAGAAAAAACAACAGGGGGACCAAGCTGATTTTTACGAAAAAAACAGGGGACCAAGCTGATTTTACGAAAAACAACAGGGGGACCAAGCTGTTTTCAAGAAAAACAACAGGGGACCAAGCTATTTTTACGAAAAACAACAGGGGGACCAAGCTGATTTTACGAAAAAAACAACAGGGGGACCAAGCTGTTTTTCAGAAAAACAACAGGGGGACCAAGCTGTTTTACGAAAAACAACAGGGGACCAAGCTGATTTTTAAAAAAACAACAGGGGGACCAAGCTGTTTTTCAGAAAAAACAACAGGGGGACCAAGCTGATTTTTACGAAAAACAACAGGGGGACAAGCTGTTTTTCAGAAAAAACAACAGGGGGACCAAGCTGTTTTTCAAGAAAAACAACAGGGGACCAAGCTGTTTTTCAAGAAAAACAACAGGGGGACCAAGCTGATTTTACGAAAAAACAACAGGGGGACCAAGCTGTTTTTCAAGAAAAACAACAGGGGGACCAAGCTGTTTTCAAGAAAAAAACAACAGGACCAAGCTGATTTTTACGAAAAACAACAGGGGGACCAAGCTGATTTTTACGAAAAAACAGGGGGACCAAGCTGTTTTCAAGAAAAAACAACAGGGGGACCAAGCTGTTTTTCAAGAAAAAAACAACAGGGGGACCAAGCTGTTTTTCAAGAAAAAACAACAGGGGACAAGCTGTTTTTACGAAAAACAACAGGGGGACCAAGCTGTTTTCAGAAAAACAACAGGGGGACCAAGCTGTTTTCAAGAAAAACAACAGGGGGACCAAGCTGATTTTTACGAAAAAACAACAGGGGGACCAAGCTGATTTTCGAAAAAACAACAGGGGGACCAAGCTGTTTTCAAGAAAAAACAACAGGGGACCAAGCTGATTTTGAAAAAACAACAGGGGGACCAAGCTGATTTTTACGAAAAACAACAGGGGGACCAAGCTGTTTTCAAGAAAAAGGGGGGACCAAGCTGATTTTCGAAAAACAACAGGGGGACCGCTGTTCAAGAAAAACAACAGGGGGACCAAGCTGTTTTCAGAAAAAACAACAGGGGGACCAAGCTGTTTTCAAGAAAAACAACAGGGGGACCAAGCTGTTTTCAGAAAAACAACAGGGGGACCAAGCTGTTTTGAAAAACAACAGGGGACCAAGCTGTTTTCAAGAAAAACAACAGGGGGACCAAGCTGTTTTCAAGAAAAAACAACAGGGGGACCAAGCTGTTTTTCAAGAAAAAAACAACAGGGGACCAAGCTGTTTTTCAAGAAAAACAACAGGGGGACCAAGCTGATTTTACGAAAAACAACAGGGGGACCAAGCTGATTTTACGAAAAACAACAGGGGGACAGCTGTTTTTCAGAAAAAACAACAGGGGACCAAGCTGATTTTGAAAAAACAACAGGACCAAGCTGTTTTTCAAGAAAAACAACAGGGGGACCAAGCTGTTTTCAAGAAAAACAACAGGGGGACCAAGCTGTTTTTCAAGAAAAAACAACAGGGGGACCAAGCTGTTTTTCAAGAAAAAACAACAGGGGGGACCAAGCTGTTTTCAAGAAAAACAACAGGGGACCAAGCTGTTTTTCAAGAAAAACAACAGGGGGACCAAGCTGTTTTTCAAGAAAAAACAACAGGAGGACCAAGCTGTTTTCAAGAAAAAACAACAGGGGACCAAGCTGATTTTGAAAAACAACAGGGGGACCAAGCTGATTTTACGAAAAAACAACAGGGGACAAGCTGATTTTACGAAAAACAACAGGGGGACCAAGCTGATTTTTAGAAAAAAAACAACAGGGGACAAATGTTTTTCAGAAAAACAACAGGGGACAAGCTGTTTTCAAGAAAAACAACAGGGGGACCAAGCTGATTTTTACGAAAAAACAACAGGGGACCAAGCTGTTTTTCAAGAAAAAACAACAGGGGGACCAAGCTGTTTTCAAGAAAAACAACAGGGGGACCAAGCTGTTTTAAGAAAAACAACAGGGGGACCAAGCTGTTTTTCAAGAAAAAAACAACAGGGGACCAAGCTGATTTTGAAAAACAACAGGGGGACCAAGCTGTTTTCAAGAAAAACAACAGGGGGACCAAGCTGATTTTACGAAAAACAACAGGGGGACCAAGCTGTTTTTCAAGAAAAACAACAGGGGATAAGCTGTTTTACGAAAAACAACAGGGGACCAAGCTGATTTTTACGAAAAAACAACAGGGGGACCAAGCTGTTTTTCAAGAAAAACAACAGGGGACCAAGCTGTTTTTCAAGAAAAAACAACAGGGGACCAAGCTGTTTTTCAAAAAACAACAGGGGGACCAAGCTGATTTTGGACCTAAACTTTACTTCATAGCCATAACTCTATATAACATAAAACTCTATATAGCATAACTTAAAGATCAGTTTGGTTGGTCTGATTGAAATGAGACCAAAGTGAACCTCTATATAACATAACTTTTACCTCTATATAACATAAAACTCTGTATAACATAAGGTTTTTCCTGGCCGCACCCGAAAAAACACCCCTCTATAAAACATAAATCGCTTAAATTTCTAAAACTCAGATTTGTTTTGTCTAGATAAATTTGTTTACATTCAGGTAGTCATAAATCAAAATTATCATTTTCTTTTGTGTTTCTCGTTTGTGATGCGTAATTATATTTTTGGAATGGTTACTCTATATGACATAACCTCTATATAACATAACGTTTTTGGTGGTCCCCTGAATTATGTTATATGGAGGTTCGACTGTATCCTATAAAA